>PVLD010000186.1:195179-351472 GCA_004027595.1 Dinomys branickii
GCCATTTGTATTTCTTTATCTGAGAAGTGTGTATTCATCTCAGATGCCCATTTCTGGATTGGGTCTTTGAATTTGGACAGGTACATGTTTTTTAGTTCTTTGTATGTTCTAGATAGCAGTCCTTTGTCTGAGGGACAGCCAGCTAGGATTTTTTCCCAATTTGTGGGTTTTCTTTTTACTTTGCTGGTGATTTCTTTAGCTGTACAAAAACTTTTCAGTAGGATGAGGTTCCAATTATTGATTCTTTGAAGTGTTTCCCTTGCAGTTTCATTTTTGTTCATGAACTCTCTGCCTACTCCTATGTCTTCAAGATTTTTACCTACTTTCTCTTCCAATAGGTTTAGAGATTCTGTTTTAATGTTGAGGTCTATGATCCATTTTGACCTGAGTTTGGTACATGGTGATAGACTTGAGTCTACTTTCAGTTTTTGGCAAGAGGCAAGCCAGTTTTTCCAGCACCATTTATTAAACAGGCCTTCTTTTTTCCAGTGGGTTTGGTTGACCCCTTTGTCAAATACTAGGTAGCTGAGTGGGTTTTTCATTATGTCATTAACCAATTTCTTAGAAATTTATATGCTTTCAAACATCACCACTTATCACTGAAGTTATTAATACAAATCTTGAACAGGACAAAGTCAAACTTGAAGTCCCATGTATCCAGTGTAGCACTGCGGTCATGAGTGCAGAGCTGGATGTAGCTTTCTGTCTCGATCCCGCTGGCACGCACTTAGCCACCCATTGCCTCCAAAAAAGTATTAGATTAGAAGTTCAGTATTAAATTAGAAGCTCACTTCATCGTTTATTCTCCCTGTAGGGAGATGAGTTATCTAGACAAATCTATGCCATATTAGATGAAATGTTTTAAGCTACTACAATATGTGACATCTATTCTGCAACTTGTATCAAGAAGATTGTTTTATATGCTCCAACAGATTTGGCAGTTGTTTATTTTAAAAAACCATTTGCAATGACTAATTTTCTGTTTCTCTCTGTCACATCACTGCAGATGTTTTGCAGCTGGCTCCTGTTCTCTTTGATGATTTCCAGGTGGATGTGCACCCGAAGGAGACCTTCTGAAGGCTGATGTTTTGTTAACACATTCAGATCACAGGTTTACAGAGTTGTTTTTTCTTGGTATCAATATCCCGTTTTTCCTTTTCTGCTGTTGCTCTTGGTGGAATACCTCATGCCTTTCAGACTGGTTTGGTGTTAATCTTGACTACAATTACAGGTCTATAAATCAATCTTTAGTGCGTGGCTCAAGATTTCTCCAAATATTGGCACACTGGTAGGGCAATTTTATATGGAGTTTTGTTATGGAAGTTAAAAAGACACTAAAAGAACAATTAGTGCACTTGTAAATGCCGATATAAATAAATTTAAGACTTGTATTTGGAGTTGCACCAATTTTTTGATTCCCAAGACCACTGGAATACTTGTATCCTATCACAGTTAAGGAAGCCATATTTATTAATTATGGGGTGTGGAACCAGCAGCTCCAGCATTCTGTCTTTTAAGCAAATAAGATTTTATCTTCTATTGTTAGATCCACAATCTAGTGTTCTAGTTAATCTATAATTACAGTACAAATTTTCTTGGAAATCTTAGGGTTGAGAGTTAAGAGGAGAAGTAGAATCGTACGAAGGACTATGAGAGTTTTCTCGAGTAAATGCTGGAATTATATTTGTACTGTGATATGATAATTTTCCTTGTTTGTTGAAATGGACATAAAAGTGAATAGAGAGCTGTAACTGGTATATTAAGTCCTGTGAGAATAACTGTGAGATTGAATCAGGAGAAACGTGATTTAATAATGGATAATTCTCCAATCAAGTGAATAGTGGCTGGGAGGCACGATGAGTTAAACTTGATAGGATTCATCATATTGATGTTAATTGATATTAATTGACCATATATTAGAGATGCTATTTCTGGAGAGCTAGGGTGTGGGCTCAAGGAGCTGTGTTTTTAATATGGAAGAAGACATGGAGCCTGGGGAGGGAAATCAGGGTAGAGAAGAGAAAGCCCAACACACTCTTAGATGAAGGTGGAAGTCTACATGGACTCTGGAGACCGCTATCAAAGAGCACTAGGAAGACACACATGGTCTCATGAAGAACAAGATAAACTCAGGCACTGTAATTTAAGGGACAACAACATCAAACTGTCCTCAATTCCCTAATCATACTGAGCCAACTCAAAACGGTTACATTCAAATATCTTTCCAATTAATAACTCAGCAAAAGAATAAAGATCCTTTTAAGGAACATGGTTTTTATGTGTTGTAAATATGGTTAAATTAGGTGTTTCTATTTAGCAGACCAGAGAAGTACATTGATTTTTTATAGAAACATTTATAGGACTGGTAATAAATCTTAACTTTATGATCAAAATAAAATGTAATATGCAAAGAAGCAAATTAAAAGAATGCAACATCCAAATGAATTTCTTTCATTCACTTTCTATATACTCTTTATTTTACTAACACTATTTTACTCTCTGCTATGTACTAGGAATTAAATTAGGTGCTGGAGCATCCTTCGAGGTTTAATGTATCACTAAATATGGAGTGAATATAGGAAAGGAGGAAGGAAGGAAGGAAGGAAGGAAGGAAGGAAGGAAGGAAGGAAGGAAGGAGGGAAGGAAGGAAGGAGGGAGGGGAGGAGGGGAAGAGGGTAGAAGGGAGGCAAGGAGGATTGAATAAGCAGTCATATGAATTAGAAAAAATAAACGAAGCATACATACAGATATTGAATAGTTTTATGCAAATATCCTGGCTAAATTAGGAAAGTCAAAGTCTCCAATTCTCAGCCTGATTTGCTGTGCCTCTAGAGATCTAAAGTTCTGTAATATTAGGGACTTGTTCCATTGCCACCGGATTTTTTTATTAAAGCATGTAGGAGAAGATCTTAAATCAGGAAGCCCACCTAATAATGAAATACTTCTTATAAGCAGGCAACAGAATATAGAAAACTTACAGATAGATACTGAGCAAATTACAGATAATTTAAAATACAGGATTAGTATTTTTATGGGGTTCTACACATCTTGTTTGACAGCCTGAAAACTGAAGATCTTAATAATGACAATTATGATTACAATAAGCCTTACCTAGGTTTTTTTCAGGTGAACTAAAACACTCATTTGTTTTATATTGTAATTCAATAGAAGTGAGCCCATCCCTCATGTTTTTAAAAATCCATAAAAATACCCTTTGGCTGAGATGTGGAAATTACATTACCATGCACATGCAATTGAGTGTGCTGTTGTGTTTCTCCAGCTGCATTGGTAGCCACACATGTGTATCTGCCAGCATCTTCTAACAGGGCTTTGGCAATTTGTAGAACTCGACCAGAGGACTGTATCTAATTGGGAGCAGAAAGCATGGCAGCATTTTGTACTTTGCATTTGGACTTGGAAATATTCACTGAGATAGAAAAATTCATTTAAATTTATAATATCTAATCATCTCTTTATGTCACTATCTTGTCTCTTGATTGATCAGAGGCAAATCATTGCATTATGCATAAGAAAACTGACTAATTTGATTGAAAAGTTTATTCTTATTCATTGGGAAATACAAAATAAAATAACCTGAGGTTAACCTGCTGGTATAGTCATAAAACTTCACTGAATAAAAGATTTTCACACTGAACTATGAAGAACGCGATGAAAATTTAAGCTATTTGAAAAACACACTGTCATATTAATATAACACTTCATAAATAGTTTTAAAACAACAATCTTTTTTGATTAAATTGTCATGAGGTCCAGAAAAACAATATAATTTATAAAATATGAACAATAAGAATCAGATAAATCTTTCTGACTGTCTTTCCTTATTTTCCTCTTAAATCCATTGCAACTGACCTCCACCATTTTGAAGCTGGTGATTCAGAGGCTATTCTTTGAAACTTATTGTTCTGTGGTCAACATTAATTTCTAATCCCAATATCAAGTAGCCTGTATATTAATTGCATATTTTTCCTGATGTCTAGCTAAAGCAAAAGTCAACCATATTGTTGACTACCTACCTATGTGCTCTAAGAATTAAAGATATAGCATTTCCTCAGTTCTTATTCTGACTTTCTTAGTGAATTAGTTTGCAGAATCTGCCTCCTCTTTCTGTCTCAAAGAAAGAAACTTAGCTCCTTCATAGTTTTCAGCCAAATTCATGGTATTACTGGAAAATCCTATCCAGATTCTTAAATCTATACTGGTAGCCTATACTTTTCTCTTGAATTTTACATTTGCAGTTCCAGCTATCTGCTGGACAGGTTAGTACATGAAATTTAACCTATCCAGAATTAAGTCATAATTTTTTTCCATGTATCTCTTAAAGACTACTTTTCATTGCAATTTTACAGTCTTGTTTCATGGCAATCACTATTTTTCCAGTCATCTAGATTTTGGAGCCCACTTTGACTCCTATTAATTACACCATTGACTGTTTTTCAGATTCCCTGTTTTCCATTTCCAGAGCCACTGTGGGATTATAATGGCTTTCTAACTGATGTTCCAGTGACTCCAACCTCCCCAATTGTTAATCTATCTTACACACTATTGCCAGAATCATTTGTTTAAAACGGAAATTTGATCTTTTTACCAGTCCCCCTTCTAACCTCATTCATGGCTCCCCACCTTGCCCAGAATGAAATCCAAACTCAGCATAGCTCACTACACTCTGACCCCAAATGATCTCTCCAGAATACTGTGTAAACTCCCACTTAACCTGTTTTCCAGCCATACTGTACTAAATATGCTAAACAACACATTTATTCCTTTGTACCCACCTGCATAACATTGCACATGGCCTTTAAATGTCATGATTTCTTAAGACTCTGGACTTAGTTAACCCTCTTTTCTTTTTTGCTTATTCAGTAGTCCCTCCTTTGGATTAACTCATCTTTGCTTAAGTTTTCAAATACCTTCAATGTACCAATATCTCCAGTCAGGAGCCTGGTTGAGCTCCACAACCACATATTTGATGACCTCCTGACATCACTGCTTTATCTCAAAGTCACCTCAACTCCAAGTCTAAAACCCAAATCACAGTTCTTCTCACCTTCAAATTGCCCTCTTCCAAAGTATCCCACCTTACTGGATGGCAGTATTGTTCATGCAGTTATGGAGGTTAGAGTCCTAGGGGTCTTCCTTGACATATTTCCCCTCAGCTTTCATAAGCAACCTTTCCCATACCGCAAAGATTTGACTAACTCTAAAATCTATCCAAGCATCCTCATTTCCACGGCCAGCATGTGAATCCAAATTTCTATCTCTCTCTCCTAGACAGCTACAAATAGATCCTAACTGATTTTACATATCTACTCTTTGATCCTCCGGCTTCTTTCTTGGAAGATCTCCAGATGACTATCATCATGTACCACATAACAATGTTTTGGTCAATGATGGACTACACATACAGTGGTAAATACGATACAGCTACGGTGTGAAGTAGGCTGTACCATCCACGTTTGTGTAAATGATGTTTGTACAATGGTCAGATTGCCCTAATGGTGTATTTCCTAGAATATATCTTCATCATTAATTGACACATAACTATACACAAAAAGATAACTGATCATGCCACTTCTCTTAAAACTCCTCAAAATCTTTTCATTGCTTTAAAATAAAACAAAAGTATTAGCATTGGGTCAGCACTGCCTACTTCTTTTTAGCCTTCTCCAGTGTCACCTTTCTGTCTCTCATTTCCTCAGCCCACTGCCTTACTTTCGGGTCCTCACGCAGTGTCATACTTTAAGTTCTTTCTCCATGCACGTCTTCTTTGCAATGCTGTTCCCAGATCTTTTCCATTAGTCCACTCATTTCACTCCCACATATTCTTCAACATTCTGCTCAAAGCACTTCTCCCTAAGTTTTCCCCATATTCAAAAGCTTTCTTCACACTTAGGCCTCTCTGCTCTCTCTCAGAACACTGCCCATTATAGCGGATAATTCTGTCTGTATGGCTGCACCCTAAATATCTATCTTCCAGTGCAGGCTGCATACAGAATCTCTCACCAGCACAAAGGTTTGGGATTAGTTCCACTGGGTCTGATGTAGGCACAGGGAAACAGCTGTCCACCACTTCATCTGGGAAGAGAACTCACGCTATCTCTCATACTGAGAACCTACTATAAGTAAAATTTAAGTCTACAATGATTGGTTCAATTGGTCTTGCTAGCAATGTCAACTAATTCTAACTTCAAATGTATCATTTAGATTTCCTAGGCTTGAAATTCATTCTCAATCCATCTACCTACTAATTCAAGAACTTTGTATTGAAACAGTTATGTGCAAAGGACTGTCCTCAGTAGGAGGGACACAGAAGTGAATTTATTCAGAGATTGAGTTTTTTCTTCTCAAAGCTCATAAACTAGTTTTTTTTAAAATGCTTTTCTAGACTTATTTCACTTAGTTTCATATGGCTATAGCTTCACCTGTATCTTAGTCTGTGATGAACCTGTTGGGATGTATTGGCTTATTGAGGAACACTATTCATCCATGAGATACCGGTGTTGAGAAAGTGAACCTAGGCATAAATCCAAAGAGTAAAATACCAGCTAGTTCATATCTGTATCATTGTTCAGGTTATTTAATCTTTATTACATTCCATTTTTAAAAAACACTTTAAGGAAAACACATATTGTTCTTTTTTGCTTTGTTCTGTTTGCTGGGCTGGGAATCAAATCCAGGGTCTCATCCATGGTAGGTAAGCACTCTACTTAATAACTTTTCTACAAACTATGTTCAACAGGAAAATCTACAATTAAGAAAGAATAATGGAATAATTTCTGGGAGATCTATATGCTCTCTCAGTTTGGGCTTGGTAATACTTATACTTACCTTGAGGTTTCCTTCGGCAGTGTTCACAGGATGGTCATCTTTTAACCACGTAATGGATGGATTTGGAATGCCACTGGCTATGCACTGTAAGGTGACAGGCTTGTATTTCACCACAGCTCTCTCAGAAAGGCCTGAGGCCTTGATTGTTGGAGGAACTAGAAACAAGGAAGGGGTAGGAGGAGAACCATAGCCAGTCAGATTAAACCCTGCAAAAAGTGTATGAAAGAATCTGAAACTTTAAAATTTAGAAAATAAGAATTCTTGTTTTAACAAAGTGATTTCATCTCATGCATTAAATTTATACTTTTTAGCAATTTTATACATTAGTAGTCTTTTAACTATAGATCTCCATTTTTTTAAAGAATGAGCAAAATGTACTTGTGGTTACGGAAATTCAACATGTACATCTGACTTGCATCTTTTGGGGCATTTTCCTCATCACTAATGCCCCTGCCTTTCTCTAGAATCCACTAAATCAGAGAGAGAACCCAGTAGTAATTCTGCCACATGATTTTGTCTCAGCACAGCTGATTGAAACTGAACCGATAACTTGATTGAAAGTGGAGTGCTACATTCTGTCCCTGAGGAATTGAGACTGGAAAACGGGATTATCTATATTTAATCATGGGGCACTGGGCTAAAACGGCTAGAAAACAAGTCTGCCAAGATAGGGCAAGACTGTAGTTAACATTCACAGATAAAACTCTAGTGGCGTCCAAGTGGCTCTCCAGCTTCCTGTTCCAGTTCTTTCCTTCTCCAGTTCTGCTAGCAAATGAGGCACATAAGACACTGGCAGAGACTTGCTTCTGTCGTTAGATGAACAGTTATAATCCTAATGTTCCAGTGCTACGGACACACTTACATGCCCTGTATCCTGAAATTACACCCTCAGCCTCCACTTCTGGAAACTATTCAATAACCACTCTGCCCTGGTCTAAATGCTTAAATGCTGACACAGCCCTTTACTTAGTAAGTTGCTGCCTGCCCCTTCTATCTGATTTGATAAAACTGCCATTCCAAGTACACTATACTTCTTCATATTTGATTCTGTCTAGAAATATTTACATTCGAGTCTGTCAGTAAAATGATTTACAATCTGCTATTATTTAACTCAGACATATATTTGTCACATTATTTCCCACAGCTGAAGATACATCCAGGTTCCTGATCTACAGTCAGAATTAGATAATGAAAGAATGTGTAAGTTAATTTAAAATGCAATTCTCAAGTCCCTTCCTTAGCTTACCATGAACAGTCACTTCAAATTCCTTCCTGTGGTCTCCAGCAGTGTTTGTTGCCACACACTGATAAAGGCCTGTGTCTGACATTTGAGCCTGAGCAATAACCAGTTTGCGTCCATTTAGTAAAATCTTAAATCCATCTCTTTCATCAATTAGCTGACCACCCTTCAGCCACCTATAGAAAAAAGGAAAGAAAGAGTCTGGAAATTACATATATATTTTTTTCCTAGAAGATACATTTTGTAGAAGATATATATTCTCTATTGTGTATTTGCTTAATCTTCTTATTATTCACTCTAAAATAAATTGCAAATGAAAAGAGACTGAAAAAGGAGATCTGACCTAACAGAGAAGTTGGAGCCTAATAACACTGAAATATATAACAAAATTCAACATAAACCAGGAATTTGTATGCAATGAGTTTCCCATTATAGAGTGATTTTACCCTATGTGTGGGGGGAGGGGATTTAAGAGGGATAGGGCACTAAACAGAGAGATAAATGAAGAGAAATATTGTAGAAGCAGGGCTAGAGGACAAAGGATGATCACTCAAGCTTTGGGAAAGAGAGGACAGGAGAGAAAGAATGAAGGAGAAAGCAAAAAAATAACATAGTGATCCAGAAAGACTGGAGACAGCGTTTACTCACATGAAAATATCAAAAAATCAAGCAAGAGATTGAGAAAGAGAAAAACAAAGTAAAAATTTAAACAAACAAAAAAGAAAAAAACTCTGAGAGAAAAAGGAAAATGAAAGGAAGGAAGGAAAGAAGAGAGGGAGGGAGGGAGGAAGGAAGAAAGGAAGAAAGAGAAAGAAAACCATGAAATTCCTCTGGTGTCCACAATTCTGTGACGGCCCAAGTCAGAGCCCAAATCTGAGTTCCTCACTCTTCTACTAAATTTAGGTCATGGTAAGAGGGAAATGCCCCTAATTATTACTGATTTCAATAACATTAATTATTAAAATGCTAGAATCAGGGAAATGCACAGTCATAAAACATTTGCACATCAAACTAGGAAATCATATAACCATAATGTTTTACATTTTTTGAGTTATCATTATCTAGCCATTCCTTTGCACATCCCATCACACAGTGGAAGCGAAAGATAAGAATTTGATAAATATTTTGCAGATGAAGGAATAAGAAAGAATAAAAAGAACTGGAAAACAGTTGTGTATGTTGAAATCCTTTTTGTCTCTAATTTTTCTGGTATTGTTTTTATTTGTTAGCAATTGAGTGATTCAGGAAGTTCTGACTGTAATACTGCGTTATAGTCTTTCTCAATGGATCATGTAATTCCTAAGATCATACAAAGGAATTTCTCCAGTTTGACAAATTGAGGTGCCCTCTGAATCAAGTCGAAGTTGCCTTATCAGTAGAAGTATCTTTTAAGAGAGGAACATGAAGAACATTTTTATATGTTCATTCTTTAGTGATACAGAAAGTCTTTTACAAAGTTCTCAAACATTCATGTCAAAAGGTGGGAGGTACTTAGAAGACATACCAAAACCCTTACATGATAGCGGGTGGAGGAGAACCTGACACTTGACAATCTAACTCCAACAAGTTATTAACTATCACGATGAAGTAAGATGTTTCATCTCCTCCTTCTACAAAGGGTGGCACTAAAAAACAAGAAAGATAGAACATATGAAAAAACATAAACAAGAAAAAACCCACCACCAGATAAAGCAATACTAAGTAGCAGTTTGGAAGATGAAAAATTATCATAGTAATTCAGTATATGAAAGGAATTTGAAACGTACTGTCAATAAATTTTACAATAAATATGTGGATCACTGAATGTACTGAGGACATACGGATTCTTCTCTAACTAGCAAGGTGGTGCTGCTTATGCCTTGTGAATATAAAATGGATTCACATTTTAGGTTGTTTATTTTCATCGAAGCAAGTGAAGGGAATCCCCCAGTGTTGGGCCATCTATTTGAATACCTTCAATCTGTAAATAAAGTTATAGAGGCCTGAGGTTGTGAGAGTGCAGGCACTCTTTACAGTGTCTGACACACTACACACGACAAAGGACTACCTGGTGACTCACTGCAATCAGATTTCTCATAGATGTAGAAATGACCTATTCAACTGCAAAGAACACCCATTAAAATCAGTGAAAAATTGATTGACTGACTGATTGATTTTGATACAGGGAATTGAACTCACGGCCTCGTACTTGGCAGGCAGGTGCTGTGCCACTGAGCTACAGCCCCCAGCCCTATGTAAGATTCTTGATCTTGGCACTCTGGTGATAAATTCACCTCTTGGTAATGTACAGTCCAGACTCTAACAAACAATCTTATCTTACATTGTCTTATAATTGCATGACCAAAAAGTATTTCATAAAGTCATAAGGTTTCACTATACATTTTTGACTCCAGGTGATGGCATCCTTATTTACCTAGGACGTCAACTTCATATTTGATTTCCTTTTCTCCTGCCACATTTGTAGCCACACATATGTATTGTCCCTGATCGACTTCCAGGGCACTCATGATTTCTAGCTTCTTCCCACCAGCTTCTATGCGGATGTTGTCACTGGCTTTCACGGGTACACCATCTTTTAACCAAGTGAGAGCCGGAGGAGGGTTGCCAGCAGCTTTGCACTCCAAAGTCAAAGAATGAGCAATGACAACTTGCTTGTACAAAGGTGTTGCCGAGTCACCTTCAATCACTGGGGGAACTAGGTAGAAAAACAGTCATGTTTCGGGCAACTTTTTGTAAGGTCATACAATACATCCTAAGGTATAGGACAGATTATTTTGCTAACATAGTTTAACCACAGAAACTATCAGCATTGCCTTCCTGCTAGGGGAAGGTTTCTAAGGGTAATAATTTTTAGTTCAGCAAATATTCTGAACATTCTGGAATACTTATATTTTTAGGTTCATAAAGATCAAATAGTAGAGAATAATCTTCATTCTAAAAAGTACTTTACTTTCCCCATAAGAAACAAATGTTTGGATGCTTTGAGTCCCGTGGGCAAATGTTGGTCAATTGAATGAACCACTTTTTGCTAATCTTAGCTTTTCTAAATATTTTAAAATCATAACACATTTTCACACTCTGTTCATGCATATTGACAAAAGGCAAACCTACAAAACTTTTGTTAGTGAACAGGGTATACAATGAGAACACAGAGTTTTCCTTACCATAGACATCAACATGGAATGATTTTTCAGTACTACCAGCAACATTGGTTACATGACACATGTATGTTGCTGAATCAGAGACTTGAGCTCGAGGAATATGAAGAAATTGTCCTTTATCAATATACAGTGCTTGTGAGCTGGATATGACTAGCTGGCCATCCTTATACCAAGTAATAGCAGGCACTGGAAGTCCTCGGGCTTCACATTCTAGTTTGATTATGCTGTTGATCAATGCTGATACTTCTGCAGTAGCATTACCTCCTTTAATACTAGGTGGAACTACAAAAGATTCCAGAGCAAAATCAGTTCTAAGTTTAGTAACTGCATCCAAATCTTAAATGCTATAGATGTTTCTATAATGTGTTCAAGTACACATTAAGATGGGAAGTTTGTGACTTCTCTGTTGTTGCCCCTTCAAGTTTCAGTAAAAACTGTAAATCACAGATTCAGTTTCAAAAGCTCATTTAAATTCAATTGATCATATCGCAGTAACTAAGAAAGTTACATTTAACAAAGCAAAACGGACTCAAATCTCATTTAGACACTTAAATTTGAATCAGGCCAAGGCAGCAGTGCTACAATTTTGTGTCCTTCATGAAATGAAAGGTCTAGATCTAAGTGCTTGCAAAGCCTGTGCTGATAGCAGCTGTATAGTCTTTTATTTTTGCTTTTTGGTATTTTTTTAAACTGCTGTAAGTCCATTCATTGAACTCATGTAATTGGCTGCACGTGTACCTTCCATAATTCAGCGACCCCATGCCTGGCCTCTCCCACCACATGAAGACTGTGTTTTTGGAAAAACATCTCAAGTTGCTCAATTTCAGCTACATATTTTGAACATGGTCATTTAGAATTGTTCCAATATTGCAGCAATTTTAAAGAAATCAAACTGCATATATCTGAATCTCATTTGCTGAATATGATTTCAATAAACTTTTAAATTTTAGAACAGAGTATTTTGCAGAATGTCTTTCTTATAGATGGGCTGGGTAGTGCAAGGGAGACCACAGAGTTGTGCTGTCCTTTCCACTACAACTTAGTGATACGAGTTTTGAATGTGACTGATCACTGATAATATTAACTTTGATGACCTGGCTAAGATGGTGTTTGTCAGGTGTCTCACTACCAACTGATTCCTTTCTTCTCCCTGTCTTTAGAAAGGAGTCACTATTCCCTCCCATACATATATCACATGGGAGTTACGTTCTTTCTTGAGAGAACAGCTACAAAATTTATTTAGAATTCTGGGAGGGACACATGTCTCTTAGCCCCAGTTCATTTATTTATATCAATATGGACTCGTGGAAACTTATTTTCTGCTTGAGGCTATCATCCATACTACATCTATGCATCTATATCAATAGAATCTCCCAGTTGGCTCCTGCACACCTTGGTGTAACCATGTCATTTTACGTTTTAGTACTTTCTTAATTTCTGTCATTGCTCTATGCTACGTGCTCGTCTGTGTGTTCCCTGCCCCAGCCATAGGATTAACCATTTCTCAAGAAACCTCGGTTGTTTTCAGTAGAGAAGGCTATTAGAAAACAATGGGCGTGCAGTGGACTACCTTGTCTGGTAATCACTTGCAGAGCTCCCTCACAGCGATGAACATCCATGCACACCTTTTGGTTGTAAATATAATGTAAGTCATGGCCTACTATACTTTGAGATGAATTTGACAGTGTAATGATTCTCCATACTATGGCTTAAAGTTTAGGGACCGGTCACCTGTGAAACAGGTCAGGAAATACTGAGCTGAGGTTATATTTACGTTCTCAGTGTTTGGGTAGCTATTTTTATAGGATGTAAAAATTACATGATTTTCAAATTTCACTGGCTGAGATAACATGCTACTGGAATACAGTCACATCCATTCATTCATCCATGACTATTTTGAAACAATGGCTGGAGTTAAGCTATTCCAACAAACACTCGCGGTGCTCCCATTGCTCGTACTGCTGCTCAGCTGATCAGAAATACCAGCAGCCCAGTTCTAACTTGACGACATCTCAGCATCACACACATCACCAGGTTGTGATGCTTTTACTTTGTTATCTTACAGCACATCCTACCCATGACAAAACAATAAGAAAAGAGAGTGATGGGTCTCAAGTACTGCATGAAGGCACAGTGTAGTGTGAACTGTTTCATTATCAAATTAAATGGAAGAGTTTGTATTTGTTTTGTAACAACACTACAACTGTTCTATTTTGCGATAACACTA
This sequence comes from Dinomys branickii, assembly GCA_004027595.1. Taxonomy (NCBI): domain Eukaryota; kingdom Metazoa; phylum Chordata; class Mammalia; order Rodentia; family Dinomyidae; genus Dinomys; species Dinomys branickii. The sequence goes on from PVLD010000186.1 coordinate 208,654, forward strand.
TTAGGACAAACGATCATTACGGTTTTCTCAATTCAAAAAAATCAAAAGGTTGAAAAACCAAAAAGTGTAAAATGTCTCATCAGATACAGAATATTTTCACAAAATTAAAAGACAAAAAACAAAAATACTAACAAAGTACATTTCTGAGTGGCTTACTTGACAGCCCAGCAAAGAAAGCCATTTTGCCAATCCTAATTTGATTAAATCAGGTATATCTAAAAAAAAAAATCAGGTATATCGCAGGAACCAACCAAACGTATCCAAGGAGAATAAACTTGTTAAAGATTGTTAGCCATTCTGTGGAAAAAAAAAACCAAAAAACTGAAGAGTCGAGGGTGGTGGGAACAACATCAGTAAGGAACTTTTAATTTTTTAAATTTTTAATTAGTGAACTTTCTTTAGGCAGGAAGTTTTTTGAAGAGCATTTTATAAAGCTTATTCAAATATAAGGTAGTTAAAGTCTATGTTTAGTTATTGCTGTCCTTACAACAAGCACTTTGTGTGAAGTTGTCATGACTTAATGAACCAGTAACAACCATGAAAGATTTTATTTATTTTTATCAAGTTAAATACCATTATTTCTAGGGCTTGGTAGAACTAGAATAGAATATCTTGACTTACCCAACCATGGCAATTCCGTGCTATACCAGTAAAGTTTTCTTGGAAGTTTTTGAGCTCAGGGATGACATTGAATTTTTTCTGAGTATGTAAAACCAGTTTTAAACACTACAACTGAACACTAAGTGGTTTTGGAAGTTAGCTTTTCCTATAAACTTGATATTTCTAAGTGAATTTAGCCTAGAATTACCACACAAGTACAGTACCATGTGCTGTTCACACTCTGATGGTCATTCAGTTGTTTTAATCACAAGTAACACCAACCTGCTTTATACATTCTCCATATTGCCAAAGGAGAAAATGAGAAACGATATTTCAAGTTTCCCAAAGTTCACTGAATTGTATTTTCTATGCTTGTTACAATTCTATATGAATGCAAAGAAAATTTACACGTTCCAAATTTATTTTATTTTATTTTTAAAATTAAAGGCCTCCTCCAATCTCCCTAGTGAATATAGAAGCAAAAATACTCAATTACATACTAGCAAACAGAATGCTATAAATCATCAAGAAGATTATACATCATGACCATGTGCGATTCATCCCAGGAATGCAGGGATGGTTCAATACATGTAAATCAATAAATGTAATACACTATATTGCAAAGCCAAAGACAAAACCACGTGATCATCTCAATAGATACAGAAAAAGCTTTTGACAAAGTCTAACGTTCATTCATCATAAAAACCCTATAGAAAATCAGAATGAATAGTCTTTACCTCAGTCTGATAGAAGCCATCTATGATAAACCAACAGCTAACATCATACTCAATGGACAAAAGCTGAGAAATCTTTCACTTTAAAATCAGGAACAAGACAAGGAGATCCACTGTCACCACTCATATTCAACATAGTTCTGGAAACATTAGCCAGAGCAATTAGGAGAGAAAGAAATAAAAAGAAAAAGGTTAGGGAAGGAAGAAGTGAAATTATAATTATTTGCATATGACATGATACTCTACATGGAAGATCCCAAAAACTCTAGCCAAAGACTCCTAGAATTAATAACCAAATTCAGTAGTGTAGCTGTATACAAAGTCAACACAAAAAAATCAATAGCATTCCTGTACACAAATAACAAACACACTGAGAGAGCAATTAAGGAAACCACATCCTTTCACAACAGCATCCAAAAAATTGAAATACTTAGGAATCAATCCAACAAAATAAGTAAAAGACTTATACCGTGAAAATTACAGTACTCTGAAAAAAGAGATCGAAAAGGATTTCAGAAAATGGAAAGATATTCTTTGCTCATAGATAGGAAGAACCAACATTGGGAAAATGGCCATACTCTCAAAATTGTAGTATAGATTCAATACAATCCCAATCAAAATACCATTAGCATACCTCACAGATCTAGAGAAAACATTCCTAAACTTCATCTGGAACCAGAAGAGACCCAGAATAGCAAAAGCAATCCTGGGCAACAAAGGAAAGGCAAGAGACAGCACAATCCCGATTTGAAATTATACTGCAAAGCTACTGAGATAAAAATCAGCATGGTATTGGCAAATAAACAGACCAGAAGATCAACAGAACAGACTACAAGATGCAACCATAACCACAAACACACACAGCCACCTTATCTTTGACAAAGGGGCCAAACATAGCCTCTTTAACAAATGGTGCTGGAAAAACTGGCTTGCCATATGACAAAGACAAAAACTAGACCCATGTCTATCATCGTGTGCAAAACTGAAGTCAGAGTAGATTAAAGATCCAAATATTAAAACAGAAACACTAAATCTACTAGAAGAAAACACAGGTAGAAATCTTGAAGACATTGAGGTAGGCAGAGAGTTCATGAATAAAAAAACAACCTGCACAGGAAATCCTTTAAAGAATGAACAGCTGGGATATCATCTTATTGAAAAGTCTTTGCATGTCCAAAGAAATCAACACAGTAAAAAGAAAACCCACAAACTAGAAAAAAATTTTAACCAACTGTCCCTCTGACAAAGGACTTCTATCTAGAACATACAAAGAATTTTTAAAGAGCAAGACCCCAAAATTCAACGATCTGATACAAAAATGGGCATCTGAGATAAATATACCCTTCTCAGATAAAGAAATACAATTGGCAAATAAATACATAAAAATGTTCAACATCATTAGGCATTTAAGAAATACAAATTAAAACAATACTGAGATTCCATCTCACCCCAGAAAGAATGGCTATCATCAAGAAATCAACCAATAAAAAATGCTGGAGGTGCTGTGGGGGGAAAAGGAACCCTTCTCCACTGTTGTTGTGAGTGTAAACTGGTACAACCACTGTGGAAATCAATTTGGAAATTCCTCAGTAAACTAGGATTAGGTGCCCATTCAACCCAGGTATTTCCCTTTTGGGCATTTTCAAGAAGAAGTGAAAACTACATACCATGGCAACATATGTGCACCCATGTTTATAGAAGCACAATTTGTAATAGCTAATTCATGGAAACAACCCAAACGTCCATTAACTGAGGAATGGATAAAAAAAGATGTGGTATTTTTATCAATGGAATACTACTCAGCTATAAAGAGAGATAAACTTGAGGCTTTTATAGGTAAATGGAAACATTGAGAGATCATACTCATAAATGAAATAAATCAGACTCACATGTGTAAACATCATATTGTCTCCCTAGTGTGAGTATCTGAAAGAGTAAATAAAATCTGAAATGTACAATAGATATTGTGAGAGGAAAGAAACTGCTGAAAAGGAAAGAACAACTGGAATGAGGGAAAAGAGAAAAGACAGAAAGAAGGAAGGGAAAAATGTGTGTATATACATATATATATATATATGCACACACAAGATAGCTAAAATAATTATACTACTAATTTCTATTGCCTTATTGAATGAAACAGCTAATGTTTAATTGTTTGATCAATCTTACACACCTATATTTGTTTATCTGATTAACAAATTTGAAGATAACAATATGCAATACAGCAACCACTATTAATCTCCTATCACCTTGTTTGAAATTCTGTATCGTTTTTACTGTTTTTGTGTTGTTTTGCTTATGTCTTTGAGTTTGTGAATTTGTTTTTGTCCTTGTCTCTTTAAAATAAAATAAAAGCATAAAACAAATGGTATAATAAAACATCTGCTTTAGAAACCAACAGTAATGTGATTCCTGAAAATTCCCAAATTGAAGGCCTTCCATCAACCTTTAATTGGTACTGAACAACTGGCTGTGGAAGTCATGAGGAAAATCAGGAAGAGAATGGACTAGAATTCTATAAATACATTCCTTTTCTATTTTTATTTTTATTTTTGAGACAGCCTTTCACTATGTATTCCAGGATGGCCTCGAACTCATGGTGATTCTCCTGCCCCAGCCTCCTGAGTGCTGAGATTACAGGTGTGCACCATCACACCCAGCTTATAAAGCAGTGGACATATTCAGTTAGAATCATATGCTTGTGAATTGATGTAAGAGTTAGGCAGTACCTATCTGGGTGAAAAGACACTTCCAATGTGGAAATGGGTAAAATCTCATTACAATCACCAGTAAGACATGAACATTTGCAATTGATTTTGAAAATAGGGAATAGTAAATGATAACTGTGACCAAGTGAAAATCCCCCCCATAATTCCATCCTTCCCATTAGTAAACCATTAATAAAAATTATAATGAAACATTTCCACAAAGGAAATCAAGTAAGATTAAGATTATGCACTTGAGGTGCGTAAGAGCTCAAGAGGAAATGAGTATTATTTTCTGAATTAAAACACTCAGAACTTCACAATACTACAATTACTTTCACATCAGATCATCTCAGAAGCCCTCTTTTCTGGGTTCCTGAGGGCAGCCCACACAGCAAACAAGGGGATCTTAAAAGAAAGAACCCAAGTCCCATTGAAATGAACATCTTATTGAGTCACCAAGACGAATTCTCCATCGTCCCTGGCAATAATACCAGACTGTGGAGGAGACTGCTCAACAGCTTAGGGAACACAGTGGCCCTACTGGTTAAATGCCTGGCTCTGGCAGGAGGCCGGTGGTAGCAAGAACACGTCTGTGTAACTTGGATGTTTGTACAGTTCATCTTTCAACTATGTTATCCTTTCTCAGAGGACATGTCTTTTCACGACTTTCTTCTGTAGCCTTCTATTTGTAGAAAGAAATGATTTTAAACCCTGCACTAAATACTTCTGATTCAAAAGTTATTCAAAGCTTAAATAAAGACACTAACATTTACAAGGGAAACCTGGAGTCCAGTTAATTTATATAGAAACCAAGCATACATATATTTTATATATAATATATAAAATATATTGAAAGTAATAAACTACAAATATATAATTTTAGGGTAACCAACCACTAAGAACACTGGTAAATGAGTAACACACACTGAGCTCTCATTGTAGGCCAAGTAACCCACGGGCCAAGTACATCGCATTTTATTCTTATAATAACACTATTTACAGGCACCGTTATTATCACCCCCACTTTACAGCTGAAAAAACTGAAGTTCAGAGGGATTAGGCAATGTAGCTAAAATCACAAAGCTATAACTTGGTAAGTGGCAGAGGTTGTATCTGACCACAAGCTTTTCTGTCTCAGAGGCTCACGTTCCTATTAATTCCTCAATCAGTGCTGTCCAATAAAAGTTCAGTACAAACCATATCTACAATTTTAAATTTCTACTAGGCACATTAACAGTACAAGAAAAACAGAGCAAGTTAATTTGAATGATATAATGTATATTTTTCTTAGTTCCATGTGTCCAAAATACAGTTTAAGCATGCAACCAATATAAATTTTCATTATATACATATATATAATTTTCACATTGAGTCTTTGATATCTTCTGTGAATTTCTGTACTTACAAAACATTCAAATTCGGACTCAATAGCCGCACGTAGCTACCAGCCACCATGTTAAACAATGTAGTTTAGAGCACTCATTCAGTGGAGCAAGTATTTCTTAAGAGTTACTATGTACCCGATAGTAAAGTAAGCAACGTGCCGAGTAAAAGCTCATTCTCATGTAGTTTAGATTTTTTGAAGATAAACAGCTCACCAGTAAAACAACTCAGAGTTAAGCAAATACAATCATAATCGTTATGAAGAAAATGAAATCGTATAACGTGGTAGTGCCGAGGTGGCTGTGTGAATTGGAAAGATATATAAGGAGATGACATCCCAAGTATGCAAACTGGCCTTAAGCATCGTACGCTACGGGAAGGAAGAAGACAGCACACTGAGCAGCGCTCACAAACAGTGTGGAGCAGGAGCTCTGCTCCTAGTCCTTTTAGTGTGTAAGTCTTTGTTCCCGCCACATAATGTTTATGTGCCTACTGTGGCTCCACTGGTAAGAACCAAAAAAACTGACAGTTACTTCCCTCAGAAATGTGAGTGAATATAGGGGCAACATTCTTATTCTGGGGATACCCTGAGAAAACTGGAGCACAGCCATGGGACATTTCAAATATTACCATGCGGCCTGAATAAAAGGCAAGGTGTAGTGAAAATAAAACAATTAAATTACACACCATCAACTTTATTGTACTTCACGTATCTCCACAGGTTTTTAAAGGTCTTTCTCCATCTCTTCAAAGATACAGGCATTTCATTTATTTTTGTTACTAGTCAATTAGGAAATTCTCTTCAATGAGATCATGTAAAACTCATTAAACTACTTGAATAAATCCATACTTATAAAGTTGGATGCAATGATATAGTCTAGACAATTTGACAGCAGTAGAATCCTGAAGTATTCACTGTGGAAGAAAACAGCACTGGACAGGAGAGTTAACCCTCTTTCCAGTTTACAATGAGAGGTGATAATAATAGAAAGACGAGAGAAGCGTACTCACTGTAGATGGTCAATTTTATGTCCTTGGCTTGTTTCCCAGCTGCGTTGGACACAGCGCACTGGTATCGCCCTTTGTCATTTCTTCGTGCGTTTTTTAGGCGTAAAATTTGTCCTCTGTCCAGAAGTTCGATGTTAGGATCTCCCAAAAATAAAGGCCTAGAAAAACATAGTCTCATTCCATGAATCCATTTTATTTTTTTTTATTTTCTCCGTGGTTTCCTCTTATTAATCATAACAAAATTGTTGAGTAAATAGTACAAGGAAAAATATGAATCAAAATTCATAGAAGCCACAAGGATGTCATTAGTACTTCTATTCAGAAAAGTGAAATTATTAAGGCACTTCACTAATAGTAGTTAATTATCACTGCGGGATAAAATGTTTCTCCACTTTAATCTTAAATTGTATAATAACATTAACAAATTCAATAGGGTTATCATCTTGCATTTATTCATCAGTTGTTATTTTTTTAATTAAAAAGTTTTCTTTACATAGGCAAAATTTCTACCATTTGTCTAGAAAACAAAAACTCAGTTTAATCTTATGGTATAGGATCTTCAAGCCAAGTAATATTATTTTTAAACTAATATGATCATGTATCTGGAAAAATATTCGTAATAGGATTAATGACTATTATGTACTAAAGGCAGCAATTCTGCCAACTTCTCTAAAAAATAGGTATTATAATAAATATAAACGTTTCTACTATTATAAATACCAAAGGATTTATGGCCTGAAAAAGCTCATAAATAGTTGTCAAGGAAGTATTTCTGCATTATGCATAGTCATTTTCTATTACCAGATGTTTACTTTCGTGTAACTGGCAAGAGCTTTACTTCAGTACTTGAAACATCATGATAATTGGAATCTATGCTATTCTGAGAATCCTACCGAAAATCCATTCATTTTGTTTCAGAAAAACCCACAGCTAGTTTTTATGAAGTAGTATGACTTAGCCGCATAATAAATAATTAAATGCATCGCTCTATTAATAAACCAGTTGGTCCACAAAATTAAATACACATTTAATTTCCTAAGCTTTCTTCCTTCACTGTTTCTTGCTATGATAGTTTGTACAAAGCTCTCAAAAGTTAAGAGAAGGGCCAGGGATATAGCTCAGCAGTACAGTGCCTGCCTGGCAAGTGCAAGATCCTGAGTTTGATTCCTGGTACCAAAAACAAAACACAAAAAACAAAAAGAAGTTAAGAGAATAAAGTACTTTAATTTAATGTTTTTTATGTTGTTAAGGGAAGGGAATACTAACTTTATGAAATTTGAAACTTTTATGGGTTACTGATCATGTAATTACCATAGAAATGTAAACAAATATAAGCATTATAATGAGAAAAGGTCTTCTTTAGTCTTTTACCCCTAATGTGACTTTGCTAACTTCTCACCATTATCAGTTTGGTTTTTGTTCTTCTGCATATTTTCTAAACATTTTCACTCAGTAATGTAGTCCCAAACCAACCTGCAGTTTAGCACTGTCACTCTGCTTGTGTCATGGTGTCATTGTGCTTTTCTTCTCCCTCTGCCACACAGCTGTGGGGATATTTTGGGTATCTGTAGCCTGATCTTAATCTTTAAATTGCTGCATGGTACCTCACAGTGTGAGTGCACCATAAGGTATCTTGACTGTCTAGTCCCCAGGTCAGACTTCAGCCCATTTCACTCTTCTGGCACCACAGCTGCTCTGAAGGAGCCTCCTGTGGACATGCACGCCTACCTCCCTCTCCTGGACGCTGGAGCTGTAAATACTGCATCACAGCAAAGGAGCATTCCAACTTGAATAGGTTCCAACAAATTGCCTTTCAGGGCATTAATTTATTTTCTGTCAGAATTCTGCTTTCCTATGCTCTAGCCAAGACTCAATATTGTCAACTTTTTACTTTTTGCCAATACGATGTGTGAAAACCAGATTACGTTTCATTTATATTTATGAAGTTTTTGAGCATAGAAATTTGGTGTACTTATTGCTTATATATTTTAATTTCCTGCTCGTAACTCATTTTTTTGTTGCCTTACTTACTGATCCATGGAAAGTTTGAATATAATCCCTTCATTCCACACACTGCAAATCTTGACTCTGCCATTTTGCCCTTTGATACCACCTCTCAGACAGTGTAATAATACAGAAACTGTGGCAACAGTAAGAGAAATAAGGTCTCACGCCAGTACAGATCACTGATACCATTTCAGTCTGAGAAAACACTGTATCTCTTGAGACTTCATTGCCCTTCTTTGATTCTTTCTTTCGCCCAGCTATAGAACTAGAATAAACATTCATCTTGCTGTCATAAACACATTCTCCCCAATTCTATGTAAAACCGAAGTCATCTTTGCATTTGTGTCATGTATTTGTCACTGTTAGCCTCTGGAAAGAATATGTTTTGTGTATGATAGATTTCAGTTGCTCTATTTCTAAAATAAATTCCTTCAAAACAGTTAATGGTTAGTTGTTTGATCAATATTTCATGTCTGTATTTGTTTTCCTGAGCATACGCTTTGAAGTTACCAATACGTAATACAACCACTGTTAATTCCCTGTCACCTTGTCTGTAATTCAGTTTTGACTGTACTGTTCTTATGCTGCTTTGTAAGTGGCTGTCTGTTTGTTAATACGATTTCATTCTTTTACTTTCAAAATAAAAAAAGAAATGAAAAATTCGTTCATAATTTGTAAGAATGAAAGACATTACAAAACTTTAAGACATTTCTCAGCAATATTATTTTTTTGCTCATGCTCATTTGATACTCTTTGTGAGAAAATCCGCATGCATCCACATGTTTCCTATCTATTGGACCCTTGTACAATCACAGAAAAAGATACTCACTTTCCGTCTTTGAACCAGTGGATAACAGGGAAGGGCAAGCCTTTAACTTGGCATTCAAGGGTGGTGCTGTGGTTGACGATGGCAGAGACCTCGTTTGGGGAGCTGGCGCCTGTTATGCTGGGTGGAACTTGAACAAAGGCATTTTATCATGAAAATCTACAATTCAGTTAAAAGAACTGGGAGAGGAGAGGCAGATAGTCAACTATTTGCAGAGTATTTCAATAAGATCTTAATGTAATTGAAAATAAATATCACAGAATAATGCTTTTTCGTGTCCCACTCTTTACCCAAATGTTAAATTTAAATATGAGAATATAGCCATGAAATACTGGCTAGCAGGGCAATTATTTATAAGAATGACACTATGTGATCCATTCTGAGGCATCTTAAGCTCAAGTGCAAGGATTTTAGAGAATAAGTATATAGTGAAGCTCACACAAGGTAATGTATTATTGTTACATTTTTTGCAATAAACGACAGTCTTCATCAATCTTATAATGTTCAAATTCTGTCATACATCACGGTCTACCTTTGCCTTTTATAAAGTGCTTCTATGCTAAAATTAGTATGAGATATACCGTGAAAAAGAATGTGTTAGTTTTTATTCTTGGAAGTGTACCTATTTTAACAAACTCCTATATAAGCCCATCACTATCTGATCCTCCCCTTCACACCTGATTAAAGGTGTCTGGTATTCATCTTCAGATGACCAGCCATGACAGGGTGAAAGAGAAGGGGTATAGTGTGACAAGGCTTGTTTAAGACCACACTGTACTGTTTTCTATTAGTTCACTGAAAGGAACCATTAGTGCTTCTATTGTTTGATCAAATTTGCATGCCTGTACCTGGTAATCTGAGTGGCTACGTTGAAGATAACAATATGCAATATAATAAACACTATTAATTTCCTATCATCTTTTTTGAAATTCTGTATTTTTTATTGTTTGGTTTTTGTCTTTTTTTGTCTCTTTAAAATAAAAAAGAAAGAGACCCCACTGGTTGCTGAGTGAAGAGCGGACTACAGGGGCAGAGTGGGGCAGTTCGAGAGAGATTTATCAGTCATGCAGCTTATAAACGACGTTATACTTTCACGGTGGGATGGAAGAAGGAGAAGGTTTAACACAGAATTAGGAAGTAAACATAGCAGGACAGGTAGATTTCAGGGGTTAGGGAGGGAGAGGGGAGTACAACGAACGAGTCTCAAATTTTAGAAGTGAGTGGAGAGCGCTGCCGGTCGTTCGGTGTGGGATGTGAAGAGGACCACAACAGAGGTTCGCTGGGACCTTTCGGGTTGATATACCACTAAGGTATTCGGTGGCAAAAGACTACGTATTCAGTTCAAGGCAGGGTGGATACTAGGTATCTGTCACCAGAGGTCTCAGAAGGAGCAGGAGCTGGAGATAAGAACTGGGGGGCATCCGCGCACAGATGGAATCACAGTCGTGGGAGGGAATAAGCACAAAGGGAAAGGCTGCCCACGAGACTAGGAATAAGAGGGATGACTTACTTTGCTCATGTAGACTAAAAATGGTGGTTCCGGGACAAGATGTAAAGTACTTCAGGTTTAGAGGAGACTGCAACTTCGTGTTGCAGTAGGTAATGGATATGAATTTATATGAATACTAATTTTAATTTAGGGTATCTATGCTGCGCTTGCACTAGAGGCTTATGAATTATATGCCCATTCTGATAAGCAAAACATTGAAGAGAGAAATTCATTTTATCACAAACTAAACTTTCAAGGTCAAAATAATTTCACTGATGAAAATTTAAAACTATTAAATCCACGATTGCCATTGAAATGTTTTATGTCCTAATTTATTGCAGGGCTACAAAATCTTAAATTTCTCTCCCCACTCCACACTTTCTCCCTTATCTAAAATTTCTCTTCCTTTAATTATACTGAGGGATGATTTAGTTATAAGAATTAATTAAAATGCAAGGAAAGTGGATTTGGTACCCTCTCTAGTTCAAGTACATCTTACCAGCCTCCAGATACATCCAAAGCATGAATGACTTACGCTCTGCATCACACAGCTATATAGCTACTGTCCAGACAAGTATTTTTCCCCCAGATCACTGGTGAAATTGACAAGCATAATAATTTTTCTATTTTACATGAGGTAGTATCAGTTTTTGATATATGATATTTTGGAGCATGACTCAGAGGCATCTCTGTTATAAATAAAACTTTCTGTATTATATGGCATGATTAATTAATATTGAAAACAAAAATAATAATGGAGTGAAACACAGGATATTTTTCTATCAATTTTTTTATATATTTACTTCATCTATAGCCAACTCTATGCAGTGTCAGAAATATATGTGAATTGTAGGTTTTTAAAGAATGTTTCCTTACCTAGAACATCAATACTAAAGTGCTTCTCAGCAGTGCCAGCAATGTTAATTGCTTTGCAGGAGTACCTTCCTGCATCCTCTGCCCTGACTTTGAAAAGCTTTAGAATTTTCCCATTGTTCAGAACCTGAGTGGTGCTGCTTTCGGTCACCTGTAAAGGTCAAAAGGGTCAGGGTCATTTCCAAGCCTATGAAAAATGCATACATAAAAATTCAAATAAAATGTTCACAGTATTATTAGTAATAAAAAATCCACATTGGAGCAATTTTTTCAGATGCAGAGGAAATGAACTAGATTATATATCTGGACGGTTTCTTTTACCTGCACACCGTCTTTATACCACGTGATGACGGGCGATGCAGCACCTTCCACCTCGCAGAAGAGACTGGTGGGCTGATTTAGCAACACCGACACACTTGCTATGTGTTCTTTATCTTTAATTACTGGAGGAACTGCAAAAAGAGACCAATCATGATAAGATAACCTTATAATGAATAGGATAAAATTTCTTTAGAAAGTCCTTTAGAAAGCAAATTCTGAGATAATGTAATGCCTCCAAAAGCTAGTCATATTTAAGCATGTGTTCTGTTATAACATGAACATTCTGAACTACATAAGTATAAATAGAAATCTTACTGAATTTTTTTGTACCCGGAATCAAACTCAGGGCCTTGTGTTTGCCGGGCAGATACTGTGCCACTGAGCTATAGCTCTAGCCCAATCTTAGTGAATTTTATACTTTATTATTTCGGGGTTTTAAATTCAAGATAAATTGAAAGGAAAATTCATTTACTTCACAAACAGACAAAATTCCCAGCTGCTAGCATCCTTATTTAAGCCACACAGGACTTTTTTTGTTGATGGAGATGAGCATTGCCTAGTGTCTATAGAGGCCACTATTCATCAAACTTCCCTTATGTGAAATGTTTATACAAGATTTTCGTTTCAGGGTTACTTATGGTAGCAAACAACTGGTAGCCAGCCTAAATGTTCATCACTTGTAGAGGAAGGTTAAAGAAATCATAGTGTAACCGCGCTGTGGGATGTTACAGAAAGAGATCAGGAATCTCAAATAGTTCTTTAATTGTTTAGTAAAATAGACTGGGTGCAGAGTAATGGTATAAAGTACTACTACTTGTGATCTTTTATAAGTGCAAAGAGGACAGATTATTAAGATTTGCACTTCCTCATACATACATATACTATCTCTGAGACGTCACACATGCACAGGCACACTCTCAAACACTTGTATGTGCGCAGTCACATGCAAACCAATAACTCTCTTTGCCTCTAGCCAGCATAAGCAGATCGATTGCTCATCTCTCAGGAGATTATTCCTGTGGGTCTTTTCCTGCCACTGGAATTTCAAAGGATATTAGGTCACAATATAATGTTACATGGAATTTTAAATCAAATAAATAAATGCAACCAGACCACCTGCTTTCTGTTTGATACCACCTCCATTCATGCTGATATTAAATACATAAGAATTGGAAACTGTCACATGTTCAATTATGTTTTTAGCACTTTATGCAAATGTACCATGGACTCTGAGGTTGTATTTTCTTTCTGTGGTCCCAGCCTCATTGACTGCCACACAGATGTACTCCCCACTGTCGTACGGTGTAACAGAAGCTATGATTAACAAGGTGCCATTCTCCAAGATAGAAATGCCGGGCTCTCTGCCTGTTAGTTCTCTACCACTGCGCAACCACTTGATGGTTGGTCTGGGAGTCCCTAAAAGAGAAGTTAAAGCTTTCTTACAACAAAGTTTAAAATCATTTTTAAGTATCCGATACATCAAGGACAAATGAATCTTTTTAAGAGTGAAATTTGTACCCTCACAAAGTTCTATGCTACTTTTGAGTTATTTCATCTGGCATGGAAGCTTGAAACGATTTATTGTAATTACTGCCTTTAATCCCTGATCAGCCTTGAGATGTATGGTTTCTAGTGTAAAATTTCAGTAAAGCTATTTTTATCAAAACACTCAGATGATAATAAGAAAAACATTTTCGTGGTGAAAGCACAATGAATAGTCAGTTAAAAAAAACTATAACTCAAATTGACTAGATATGGGGAAAGTTTGGGAGAGAGATCCACAAGATAGTATTAATAATCCTATATTCACAGATAAAAAACATATTAAGAAAAGGACATAATCCAGGATAGGGAGAAAAGCATGGCAGTAATACCTAGAATATGTCATTGAGGCTAAATTCAAATTGAGTTAAGGTCTTACAAAAATGACTAGAAAAGTCATATTTATGGGGAAAATAAAGCAAAAGATTAACCTCATTAATTATGTTCATTGTAAAATGTTGGCTGATGAGGAAAATACAGTAAAATAAACAGATTCCACGTATCTGTCCAGGTCTTCACGTCACAATCATTTCCTTCATCCTAGTCATTCCTTCTCAGTAGATCTTTAAGTAATATTTGTTGAGTTAATAAATGAGAAAGTGGATAAACAGAAGAAAGTAGTAGCATTATCTTTAATTAACAATAGTAGAATAACTATGATCAAGATGAAATTCACAGCAAAAGATATCTAAAAGCCTTTTTAAATGAACTCGCAATACCTTCCAGGTGAAAATAAAGAACTAGGAAGAGGTAGCTCTTCAAAGTGGAAAAGGGAAGTAAGGACAAGTACAAATGGAAAAAGGAGGAAAGATCCATGGAGAACCAGAAGCAACAGTTCTGAGGCAGGGTCCTGGGGCAGGGCCTTCAGCACCTTCCTGGGCTTACACCCTCCTGAAGAAGGCTTCTGTTCCAGAACTTTCCTTGCATGTTCTCAATGGCTCAGAGTTACTGATAATTCTTAGAATCTGAAAAGTTTGCATTGTCTTTCTTCAAAGTTGTTAGAGTGATCACTGATGACAGTTACTACCAGATGTAAACGTTTATTGAAGAAACGCAGAATTCCAGAGTGGCTATCCCCAGGAACAACTGCTATGACTAGGAACATGAGGGATTAGCGATGGTACTGGCCACCCAGAGCTATGGGAAAAACAATATGTGAACTTTGCTAGAGCAGCTACAAACCTCACTTGAGTTACAGCAGAGTAATGCTTATGTGAATAAGAGGGTGTCCTGAGCCACATACATGGCACCCAGAGGACAGGTGATAGTTATGACACTTCTTTTATACTCTTGTGAAAAGAAATATTAGCAGTCTCCTGCCAGGAAACATAACAGGACAGAAAGCCCAGACATTTCCAGGAAACAAGTTATAGCATGGTCCCAGAGTTACTAGTTGAGAGAAGACCTAGAAAAAAATTTTGGAAGAATGTCCAGAACAAACAGGGATAATTTTAATTTATACATCTCACTAACTGAGATAAATGTACACTATTTTGAATAGCTGTAGGTGTCACATTTTAAGGAGAAATCTTGCCAAAAAGAGAGTGTAATAAAAAATAATATGAAGGACATGAACTTTCTGGAAAACAAACTAGATGAAGCAAGTTTGAAAGAAAAGATTTCTCCATTGAAAAATATGAAATACCTGGGAGGGAAAATATACCTATTCAAAGAACTGTTGTTGGAGAGTGGATAATTTCTGTTATGCTCAAATGTTATAATAAGAATTGACAAGTGAAGTTGTATAAAGATGGTGTTTTGGTGTGAGGCAAAATTCTGGAACAATATTACATCAGTACTATTACACACCTTTAGCGGGGCATGGAAATGCAATGCGTTGATTGGCCAGTCGTTCTTGAAATGGAGTATTAAAAGGTGGTTCAAGATCTTCCATTGTAGGTGGTTCTATTAGAAAAATAAAGTCTTTTATGGCATCATCAACCCCTTGCATTAGTGAATTGTTATTTCTCCTGATTCTTCCTTTACATATGATTCATATGAACAGCTGTGTGATCTTTCTGCATACATGTGACCCATTGACTTAAAAATCAAAATTTCCCAAACAAAATTATGTTTCTCACAGTCCCATTCTGAGTCCCTTATGCCTTCAGTTAAAGCATCACTGTCCCCTCATTTCTTTTTTTCTTTTAGTCCTGACATATCCATCCAATCACATGGCATATATTTTCATACACATATCTGTATCTTACTCTCTCCCTTTACAGCCTCTGCTTATTACAAACTTGCACTCTTGTTTACCAAAACTATGCCCATAGCTTTCTCACTGCACTTTCATCAAACATACTCTCCTTTTGATTGGTGCTCAACACAGCCCGCAGAATACTCTCTTTGGAACACAAATCTGTGTTTGTAGTTATGTAAATGATTATTATATAGATACCCATTTTCCCCATTTGATTATAAACACGAATGCTCCATAAGATTTGTTGGATGAATGAATGAACTAGACAAACTCTCCATTCATGATGTAGCCTCTCAGCAAAAAAAAATTGCAGTGTGCCTGTACTAAGAGCTGACACACCTGCTTATTTTTTCTTCTTGTCTTTGTGCTAAACCGGTGTTGACAGGAATACTCATTCCCTGATTCCTTCCAATTAATGATATTGCTCTCTAAGGATCACTTCTTCAAAAAAGCCCTCCTGACAACCCAACCCGATGCAACCAACTTCTGCAAGTAGCGGCCCGTTTAGTTTCTACACTGCACTTCTTATCTGCATGTCCTTTTTCCTTTGCTTTCTGTCTTCTCAGACGAGGTCAGGTCAGGAAAGCAGGGGCTTTGCCTTTGTCATTACTTTCCTACTCGCCTGCAACACAACCGAACACTGACAGGAGCTTGATACATATTTGTTGCTTGA
The DNA here is from genome assembly GCA_004027595.1 of Dinomys branickii. Lineage (NCBI taxonomy): Eukaryota > Metazoa > Chordata > Mammalia > Rodentia > Dinomyidae > Dinomys > Dinomys branickii. The sequence continues at coordinate 225,021 of PVLD010000186.1, forward strand.
AGGAATAGAATTTGACCTTTAAAACCCATCCTGATGGCAGTAGGGAGCAGTAGACCTCCACTTTCTAAGAATAAATTTTGAGTGCATCTTATCATCCATTATGAGGTAAAACTGTATTCACTGACTGCCCACCATGTATCTCAAATCCGAAGTAGCGTGGAAGACTTTAGGTAGGACCATTTCCATTACACACATCATCCACAACTGTATTTCAGAGGTAAACATGAAAATGTGAGTGAAGAGAGGCTGAAGCTTAAGACTGATCACACGTGTGGGGTTGGAGCAAGGCTGGTCTGAGAACAGAGCGCACCCAAGGTAAACCACATGAATAAGCTGCTCTAACCCAGGGAATACCAAGCCCTTAGGTTACCATGCAGGCAAGCTGCTAGGCAGAAGGGTGTCACGTGACATCAACCTGCAGCATGTATAAACACACACCCTGGTGGTTGAGCAGTTTCCTCCCATCAAGAGAGAGGGCTCCCCCTGATCCCGGCTTTCTGTATCTTGTCTCCATTTCTCCACCTTCTCACTGCCCTTCTTGCTCCTCACCCCAGGAAGTTCAAGAGCTGTGGTGGCCACAGCAAATGCTTGCAAGTTTGGTAATAGTAGGTTTGATTTCCTCCTGGAATGACTCTTCTGTCCAAGTTTAAAGTCCTAAAGAATCCTCCTAAAGTGATCCAAGACTACCCAAGATTATAGGGCCTCTACAGATGTCACCGGTTTTCCTCCACCTACCCACCACCATACACATATTTCCCTATGACAAACGTCACCTTGGACATGGAGTGTTATCTCTGTTTCATCTCTGCCTGCTATATTAGTAGCAACACATGTATATATGCCAGCATCGGAGAGCATAGCTTGGTTGATGCTTAAAGTTCCATCTGGATCACTAATGTGCTGCACTCCATCAGTCAGTATGGTCTGGCCCCCTTTAAACCAGGTGACCACAGGAAGAGGCAATCCTTGGGCATGACAGGGAATATCCACTCGGTGACCAACTTGGATTTTCATATGTTTAGGGCCACGCTGTATCTTTGGAGGAACTAGAAACAACAATAAGTATTAGTAATCCATTTTTTTTAAAAAAGTCCTTTATATTCTCACTCTAAATGAGAGCCCTTTACTAAGAAGCAGCATGGGAAAGGAAAACAATCTCGAGTGGGCCACTTTCTACCTGCGTAATCTTGGATAAATCATTAAACTTCCTTTGTTCTGCTTCCTTAGTGAAAGAAATTGTACAGGTAAAATGCCAGTAGGAAATAGGACGTAATAAAACTCTTATCTTCAATCTTGAGGATATCAAATATTTTAAAATATTAGGGTTTTTTTTTAGTTCATAAATAATTTCAACTGTTAAAACCATGTTAAAAGGCAATGTAGGTAATTTCTATAATGTAAGAGAATAAAACAAAAACTCTCTCTCTCCATGCTTTTTCTTCTCTGGTACTGTTTTGTGGAAGAATTAGGCAATAAGAAAGAAGACTCATAAAGCTTTTGCTAATTTGGAAGAGGATTACAAAGAGTCTCTAGTATTTCCCCTTACCTCTACTGCTTTACAATTTTACATGAGTGAGCTGGGGATGTAGCTCAGCGGGACAAGTGCCTGCCTAGCAGCTGCAAGGTCCTGGGTTTGACTCCCAGTATCAAAATAAATACATAAATAAAATTTTAAATGACGTTGTTTATCAAAACTGAAAAAATGTTCATGTTTTCCACATAGGTACCACAGTGTACTGCAGAATACAAGCTGAGCTATGAGGCTATAATTGGAATTTACGTGCCATAGATCCTGCCAAAGACCCATCCTTTGTTTCCTTCTTCTTTAACATCATATCTAATGAACACTTGCTAAACATCATCACTCACTGCAACCTTCTAAATTTGATAATATTATTACCATTATTTTAAGAATAACAAAAACAAAGATGAGAGCGGTTAGCTAATATGCTTCAGATTTTAGAGCTCTGAAGTGACAGAATTCTTACCAGTTGTCAAAAAACATGATCACTAGGTCATTATTATAGAGACTGATCTGAGAGTAAATTCAGATCAATAGTTTCTGAGACAACTTCTGATATTTGAATATCTACCACCCTGCCTGGCACAGAGTATGCAATCCAAATGCTGAGTGAATGAGTAATTACTTGGATGGTTTGTAATATGGCGGAGTAATAAAGCACACCACGCAGAAGGTTGTGAAGTAGTCAAAGAATCCTAGAGAGTAGAATTTTTTGAGTAGCTGAAAACTGAAACAATTAAATTCTTTCTTGAGAATCTCTTTAGCTTCTACCAGTTTAAGCACATTTTTTTTCTACTACATATCCACAACAAAAGTCCTAAGTGATAATGGACATCTAGAAAAATTAAAATCCCAAAATTTAAGATAGTTTATTTGAAAAAGAGATAATGTATTCCTTTCACAACTTACCATGAACACTTAATTTAACAGACTGAGTCACATTTCCAGCAATGTTTGTGGCAACACAAAGATACATCCCACTATCTGAAATTCGGGTTTCAGTGATTTTCATAGAACCAGAAGGGAGGAACACGTGTCTAAAAGAAAAAAAAAATGTCTGACCATAGAACATGAGAATTCAAATATTCCTATGCAACTGCATATCAGTGTAAAGTTACTACAATGCAAAAAATCTTGAAACCATTCTCCCATCTGTAATGCACATCTATACGCCACAAACACGAGGAATTTTCATAACTATTTGTGTATGCTGCATGATGTTCTTGAAGACACAAAGCTAGTTTTCTTTTAAACTCTCAATCTAACCTGATGGTCTAAAATCATCAAATAATTCAACATTGTTCTGCATTAATAAGTTGCAGCTAAACAAAGTAAATGTATGTATACCTTAGTAAATTTGGAACATTGTACTACATTCATTAAATATTTATTTATTTATTTTTTTTATTTATTTATTTTTTTGCGGTACTGGGGATCGAACTCAGGACCCTGCGCTTGCTAGGCAGGTGCTTATTCCACTGAGCTATATCCCCAGCTCATTAAATATTTTATGTATTAAAATAAAGGCAAACAAAAGCACAAATGCTTTCAAATATAGTTTGAACATATTCCTCCAATCAAATAATAACTGCATGAACAAGGCTATATATAAAAATGGTATACATTAAGTTATGTGAAAGAACTTTGGGGTGCAGACAGAAGCTACAGAGCTCTACTTACTGTCAAGATTTCTTATAAAACAAAGTCAAAGGAAGCAGGCCACAGGTACAGAAAGACACAAATGAACAGTTAGGGATAGAGATGTCTAAAAAGACGCAAGCATGGATGAGAACTCAACATAAAATACACAATACCAAAGGTAATCTTTTTAAAGTACTGTAAGTAAACGACTGCGTATTCAAAATGATATTATTTAAATAGTTTTCCAAATAAGATAAGTAAATAAAATTAGAGAATTGTCTAGGATTATCCACAAAATAAAAATACAGATGGATTAAGTCCAAATGTGGAAAATGAAGCCTAAAAGGGGGTAATAAAACATGGGAGATTATGATTATAATCGTCCTGACGAAGACAGTACAAATCTGAAAGAAAGTAGATTAATACATTGAGCAAAAAAAGTAAAAAAAAAAAAAAAAAATACATTGAGCTCCTGCAAAATTTAAAATTCTGTACACTCAAAATGTTACGCATAAAAAAATCCAAAACTTGCCAGCAGACTGAGAGGATACTTGCAGCACATAGAACAGACAAAAGCTTGCTATCAAGAACACCAGACCTCTCCGTTCCTGAATGCTGGGACTACAGGCGTGCGCCACTCAACCTGACTTGAGGAGCAGTTTAGTAGGGTCTACCAAGCTGGAGATAGGAATTTTCTCTGATTAGAAATTATACTATATACATATCCTAAAGAAATTCATGCATTTGTACATGAATATAAAGAAGTATTCACTGAAGCATTTATTTGTAAAAATAACAAAACCATCACATTCATAAATAAGGGACTAGATAAATAAAATGTAGATTTTTGCAAAAACCAGTTGAAATGAGCAAACTGAATTTACATGCATGCATAATATTTGATGTGTTTATGTAATAAAATAGGCCGTAAGATAATAACACATGTTACAATGCCACAATGAAAACAGGCGAACAAAACAGTATTAAAACCCCAAAACAGTTTGTGCGCTACTTCAATAAAGTAAGAATGCACATCAAGTTTGGGGTAATATTTGCCCCAGGAAAAGAAAAGGAAATTCTGATTGGGGAAAGGAAAAAGAGAACTTTAATTTTATCTGCAATATTGTATTTCTTACTCAAAAATCTACAAAAAAATTATTTTACAAAGAAAAAGTAACATTATGCAAAGTAATTCTTGTCTTTTTTCCTGACTAGTGGGAGGGAAACCACACTAACACGACTTCATACACTTATAATTATATATCAATGAGTCTAACAAGTGATAGAGACAATAATTCTCATTCCACCACTAAAGTCTGGCTTGATGTTGCACTAAGTTAGAAATGCAGAACTAGAGACAGAGGGTGGAAAATGTACATTATCATATAGAATCTTCTCATGTAAGCATTATCTTCATGGCACAAACAGGACATATGTGGCATGATTTTAAAAATATGGTAAAGGCACACACTCTTTCAAAAGTGTATTTCAGTAAAAGACACATTATCATTACTTCCCATCAAAATAAACCCTGCCTCTGCAAATATACTTATACCACTTCCCCTGTCATTTGCTAAAGCAGTACTGGGAGTTTGATTTCCGCATCTGTAATTTCGCTGTTTGGGCTCCTTAATTAAAATGCTTGCCTGTCATTGTCATTTTGACTTTGGGGAAGAGGCAGAAGTCACATGCTGCCAGATCTGGTGCATAAGGCGGTTGAGGACACACTATATTTTTACAGGCCTTCTTTTCCTTTGGACGACAGCAGTCACCATAATTTTCATCACACCTCATAAAAACACAACAGAGGACTTTCGGAATGGCTGCAGAAAGCGGCAAGCACGATGGGACGGATACGCATGTCTGAAGCAAGGGGAAGTAACTTTCAGGGGGATTAATGGCACTGTGCCTGTTACTGTAATAAATTTTTATTTACATATTTATCATACATTTTATCACACTCACTGTGAGGTTAAGAGAGACTCCTTGAAAAAACTGCTGAAAGTTTTGGGCAAGCTTTAAACTGCTGCACAGAAAAGTTTATACTCATACCTTGATGGTAACAAACCTTGTATTTTCAAAGCTCTGATATTTTTTTCTTTTTGCCATTTCACTGACCCTTTCAAATATATTCTCTTGGTGAGCTTTCATTTATATAAGGGTTTAACCAACAAGACTTACAAAACCATCTAATGAAAATGAAGGCCCAGATACTACAGTGACTATTATGTTCCATTGCTCCTAAGGGATTAGCAGCTCTGGCCCACACATACTGAGCTAACAGGAATCTACTGACAAACCTGGTCCATTTTAATAACCACCTTGTAAAATGTACCAGTGGGAAATTTTGGCAAAGCTGAGTCTTAGCATTCCTGACATTAAACAATGACTTAGAAGACACACTTTTAGTAGGCTCGGATGTACATGTGAATTATTTTAAATATAAAAGTTAGGTTTTAGACATTTGATAATCTAAACAGGCACAAGCAATCTGTCCCCAAAAGTTCCTGCTTCCATGTGCAGTGGTTTATCCCAAGTCTCCTACCTAGGAGAGAACGGCGAGATGAGCTGGGTTTCTTTGGCCCAGGTGATTACAGGTGGGGGTAAGCTCTTCACTTCGCAGGGAAGGGTCACCTCTTCCCCCGCCAGCACGGAGATCTCCACGGGCTTGTCTTGGGAAAGTCCTTGGTGTTCTCCGAACACTCTGGGCCTTACTAAAATAAACACACAATGTGAAAGAGAAATAGTACAGTGAAAACAAAGCACAGTTTAAGTTATATTAAAATGTGGACTACTACAGATCTTCAGTAATTTCTGAGAAGATGTTATTTATTTCCGTTTCAGGACATATCTAAAATTTTTCCATTAATACTTTTATGGTGAAAGCTAAAAGGGAAATGAGGAACATATTTCCCTTCACAGCACTTCCTCCCAGCTCCTGGGAAGACATTTGCAGAAACGTCCTTTCACTGCTACAGTGACAGTGACCCCTCTCCTCTAGGCAGAGCACACCCCAGATACAGCTGGGGTTTAGCTGTGCAAAGCATTTCTGCTAACTGCTGTTAATTAACTGGTGTTAGACGTCATAAACATACTTCTTGGGAAAACACCATAAAAATTTTCCAGAAGGCTATATAATTACTTTCCTCCAAATGGGAATCTAAGTAGAGGCAATTTTAGTTGGCAGTCGAAAAAAAACATTTTTGGTGAAAATGTGAACTTGGGGGAGGGATTCACTGTGGGGATGAAGCTGTCCGTTAATGATACTTGGGAAAGAGCCGCGAGTTCTGTACAGAGAGAAAGAGGCACAGGAAAGCTTCCTCCGGGGGTCCTCACCGTAGACTGTCAGCTGCACCTTCCTCTTGGCGTAGCCCGCAGCATTGGTGGCTGTGCAGACGTATTCTCCGCTCTCCTCGCCTCCGGGTGACACCACGTACAGACTGCCATCAGCCCCTGCTGAGAACTTCACACTGCCGGTTGGAATCAGCTCTCCTTTCTATAAACACAATAAGACAGAGGGTTTTAAAATGATAATAAAAGCGTGACTTCATGTGTGGAAGAGGATGAAAGAAAAACATCTCCAAGGGAGAGAACTAGATTGTTTTAAAAAATGCTAAGAGTCATCTATATGACACAGCAGGCAAATAAAAGTACTACAAGTGTTATTTCTCCCTACCAAATCATGTCCCCTTTATCCTCGAGCTTCTGAACAAGGGTCAGAATGATAGTATTAGTGAGGGATGGCACTGGGCATGCTCATCCTCTGCATAATTTAGAGACTTTTTCTCTCAGATGGATAAATTTAGGTGGTATGGAAAAGCATAGAGAGGGGCTGGGGATATAGCTCAGTGGAATAAGCGCCTGCCTAGCAAGCGCAGGGTCCTGAGTTCAATCTCTAGTACCACAAAAAAAAAAAAGGAAAAGCATAGACTTTATGAATGCCACATGTTGTTATTATGTCATTATTTTATATTAGCTTTATGTGTGCCAGATTCAAGTTACATTACAAAATATATGCCACCACTGTGACCATTCAAAGACGAAAAGAACTTCCCAGGAAATAGGGTTCTCTTCATTGCAAGAGTCCCAGTGAATAAATGAGTCTGAACATGAGTCTCATACTTTTTAGGTATCCGTGGGATGTGGGACTGTACTAGGGAAACCTGTACAAAGGAAAATCCATGCAGTTATGTCACGTGGGTGGAGCCATGAAAGATTTTAGCACTATTACCCACCTGACACTTAGAACACAGTAGCAACACAGTGACTGTTCTGTGGGACTGCTTGTGTACCAAGAACTGTTCTAAGGATTTCGTATGTAGATCTTGTTCTACCCTTGGTCATATACCTTCGGCCCCCTGATTTCAGTGCAGCTTTAGTGGGCAGTTCCATGTACTGTGCCCTGGTCATATTGCTTGAACGCAAGTCTTTGCTGTTTTGCTGGAGGCCTTTATCCAAAGCTCCAGAAAGTCTGGTAGCCTGGGCACAGTTAGCTAGAAAATGTAAGGATGTTGCCTCCTCTGGGGCCACATGTCCAGTATACACGTCTCACTCTCTGTCCACCAGAGGGATCCTTCTTATCGGAGAGCCCTAGCTCATGGAACTTTATCAGCCCAGGAAGCCAGCTTAGTGCAGCACTTTATTATCTTTCTGCCTTTCTGGGCCTCACTTCTCTATTCTTGGGCTCCGGCCTCTGGGGCTCACTTTCCAAGCAAACTCTGCTTTCCAAGGAATATCATTAGGTGTATCATTTACCTTGGTCCAGACAATAGACGGTTTAGGAATTCCACTGGCTTTGCATGGTAACGTTACTGGAACGCCTTCAATTGTGCTGAGTATCTGCTGCCCGTGCTGAATGGTTGGCAGAACTGAAAAGGAAAGCAGGATTCAGCAGCTGAGCTCCTGTCTTCCATTTAGTGTCATATGCTTAAAACTGAACAGTTTCAGTATGTACTTAACGTGTGTAAAACCGAGCAATGATTTAACTTACTCTGATAGAGATGTAAAGTAAAGAAATTAAAAATAGTAATGCTCTGAACAACTTTAATACAAATCAGGTAGTGGACAATGTCTACTATACTGAGGTTTTTCTTTAAAATATGACAGGACTGAAGAATGTTTACTTTTTCCTGGAAACCCAAGATAGATTATGTCCTCACAGCTACCCATTCCATATCTACCTTTTATCGTCCCTGTCCCTTACCAGTTAGGCTGTGGTGAGCCGACAGAAGCCTATGTCCAGAGAAATGGACTAGATAACCATTATATAAAAATATCTGTGTATACACAAGAATCACTTAGTGAGTTACCATGTTTAATTTAAAGGGGAAAAAAAAGATTTGTTTTCATTAAAAAATTCAACAGGGAAACTTGAAAGACTTACGGTTTACATTTAAAATTCTACAGTACAGAATTGTAAGTCAATATTTTCCAGGAATAATAATTTATTTCTGACTGTAGAAAGCAAATTAACATTATATGAGCACTGGGGAAGCAGGGAGGAATGTTAATCACTCCCTTCTGTGTACAGCACAATTAGTCAGAACAAACTCACATACAGAAATGGTCAATACTCAAAGCGCTCAAAATAATGACTTTGATTAAAGAAGTTTCCGCATGTGAACATTCCTAACAGTGCGACAAACACAAGGAAAGCCTGGTCTGTTCCAGATATTTGCACCGCATCCCCCGGGAAGGCAGGGCAGGAGCGCTCCCTGGAGCTCAGGCACTCACCATGTCGCTTGCTTAAAATCAAAAGTTTCCAGAACTGCCATTCTAGCCCGGAGTAGAAGTTTGCTATGGTGGGAGATACCAGAGGCTTTGATACCAAAACAAATCCCTTAGAAGGCTTAATTTAGGTATAGAACATGGTCATATTTTCCTATGGCTCGAGGTGACCCTGTTCTTTAGATAATTTCTTCCTAAAGAACTGGCTACTCACTATAGCAAGAACTTCAATTTTAAATATCTTGATGGAGTTTTCAACTTTCAAATATGCTGTCAACGTGTGGCAACATGAAATAAGCCATTTTCTTAAATCTATACTCAGTGTGACGGCAATAACGAAAAGTGGCAAATTTAGGCCAGTTTTGAAATCTGATAACATTGAGCTTGGAAGAATGTTTTCTGTCCAGAATGCCAATCGACATAAATCAGTATCACAAATTACTCTGCTGTCATTTCAATCTGTACTCATTCATTCATTCATTCAGAATTAGTTGAGAATTGTTAATGAAAATTCTTGAAAGTGGAGAGGCAAAATGAAGATAGAATGGTACTGCTAATTAACATACGATAAGTATATAAAATTGCCGTGCTGCATCACAACCATTTGCTAAATAGGTCTAGTTGGTGCCAAGTGGCTGAGCTGATTTTTTAACCTTTTGGTTAAATTAGGGGCTCGTTTTGGACTACAGTAGACAAACAGCTTTGTGAAAAGACCCCTTAACTTTTGATTATTAAAGCCTCTTACATCATGATAAACTATAGCACCGCTCTAGCTCTCCTCTTATCCCTCTAATCTGGCAGGAATCACAACTAATCCTGTCACTTCTTTATCCAAGTGAAATCTGTCCTCTGAATCCTCTTGACACAATATTCTATGCAATCACTAGAGGGTAAGAGGATGTGGCAAGTGAGACTTCCTACTGAGGTTTTCAACCAGTCCATAAGCACTTTCCAGGAAATCTAAACGTAGTTATACAACAATTTTCTATCTGCCAGTATGTATTTAGTCCTTTAGGTTATAACTAAATTAGTGTTGCCTTAGTGTTTCTTCAAGATAATATTTCTTCAGGAATATTTAAGGTTATGTTGGTGGATATTGGTGTAAACTTGAGAGAGGTGCAGAAATAAAAGAAAATGGACTGCATTTGGTGAAAGTTTCAACAAATCAAACGAAAGCTGGAAACTAATGCACTCTACAGTTCCTGTTCTAAGTGAAGATTGAATCAATAAAACACGTGCGCTATGCAGCTTTCCTTCCCTGAGGCGGCCTGGTACAAAAAGCTATTTAGTATTATATTTTTAAAAATAAAAGCAATGTTGCAGTTTTTAAAGGAAATATACAAAAAGTTATGATAATTTCTTAAATTATGAAACAGTCCCTCATTTATTAAGGTATAAAAACTGATAACTGTTAGTCACAAGTGAATTGTCTCTGGATTTTATTTGTGACCTTTAAGTTATTTAACATGGAAGAGGATTGTTTTGAGCACATAAGGTGACCTTTAGAAAAGAAAGCTTAGGTCATTCCTAGCTCAGACACAAAGGAGTCTTTAGTGAGAAAATGCTTGTTGCATAATCCAAAAAAAAAAAAAGGGGAAATTTGAATGGTACAGTAAGTTCAGCTTGCTTGAAATTAAAATGTATTTTTTAAAGATAATGCTTTAAGAACTGAATTCTGAATTCACTTTTCTCAATTAAGAGTCCACTTACAAAAGCTTTTGACTAGACTCAGCTTGTGACTCCCCAGAATATCTTTTTTGTGGGTGTAAGAAATGAAAATCTGGAAACAGAACTAACAATGCAGATAATGTTCAAGAAACATAAAATAGTAATTGGGAGAGATAGCTACTTCTTATAATTAGAAGAAGAGAATTTTATGATTAAAACATGTGAATCCAGCTTTGAACAAGCTTTTGGAAAAGTTACACTGGGTCTGGCTCTTACCATGCACGACTACAGAGGTGCTCCTGTTACTGCTTCCAGCGACGTTACTGGCCACACAAGTGTATTCGCCTCCATCCTGAAGCCGAACTCTTTCAACATGGAGGCTCCCATCACTCCGCACAGTTATGTACGGATTTTGTACCAACTTAAAGGAATTAAAAAATCATTTTAACTTAAAAAGATCATGATTTGTTTCTGTCAAAACCAAATCTTTTTTCCCCAACTGCATTATTAAATATAAAACAATGTATTTTAGCACCATTAAGAAAAAGGTGATATGCATAACATGTCACCAAGGGTCTATCAGTTACAGTTCATATTCATATAACTCCAAAAGTTACACCTCATATTTACCTGAGAGTTTTGCACCTGCTTGAAAAATGAAAGAGTAGGTGCAATTTGCTTCTTGTTTCTGTAAATTTTGTTACCATTCAGGATTCAAATTGGGCTACCACATTTCTTTTGGTTTAAATTGTTCTTATCCAAGAAGATCTAATTATCGCTAGAAAGTCATTCTATATTTTTATTTTGATACATAGGTCCTTATTCAAGATGAGAGAAAATTACTTAATCCCAACACCCATCCTTGTGAATTTACAGAGTAAAGTGTCAGCAGACACTGATGCAGGAATTGTGTCAGAGAAGATAGGTAATAGCTTCAGTTAAGAAAGATCACCTCTAAAGCTGTAGCATCTAGATACAGTGCATATAGGCTATGCTGGTGGTGAACTAGGACCATCCTGTACAGTGGTGGTGGACCTATGGCACACATGCCAGTAGGGTTGTTTGTTACCATTAAAAGCTCTAAAGTTTCACCAGCATTGTGAGATATGCTCACTTTAAGTGAGGTGTGCTGTTTTCCTGAGGATTTAATACACATATAAATAATTTACAGCTTTTTACACGGAGTCAGTTCACTTTTAATGAGGACTTCAAGAAGAGAGTCACAATATTTTGGAAAATGGAAGGGGAAATGCTCTGAACTACAAAGCTCTGAACATAAATTGCAAGTTTACTGAAAAAAATCTCATAGAACTGTAAATGCTTTCCACATTCTTTGATAACTGAAAGTTATATACTAAAAAACAATTACATACTATAGATCTGTATTTTGAAATATTTTGTGATAGGAGACATAATAATGATAAAGATTAATATATAAACTGAAAGGGTTTTATGAAATATTAACATCCCATAATGTCCTGTAAAAAAGAATATAAAAAATTTAAATAATATGAAAATTATATTGTCAGCTTTTACATATTCTGAAGGGAGTTTATTAGTAACATTGAATTTAACGTAAGTTCATGAAAATGCAACTATTATTTCTCCAATTTTAATTCCAAAATAGTATGTATGAGATGAACCTGTTAATCATAGGGACCACTTTGGTATACTTCCAAAATATATTTTCCCAGTTCATTAAGCTTGTATTTCAGTGTTTAGAATACATCACCTCTTACTCAATAACATTAGCAGTATAAATGGGTGAATTTTAAATGTTCTTACCATGGCTGAGTTTTTAATCCACCGACGTTCAGGAATGGGGTTTCCGGCCAGAACAGTGCAAGGCAAGGTAAGCTGCTGCCCTTCGATGACATTGGCCACAGAAGGGCTGATTCCAATAAGAGGGGCAACTGAATCAGAGAGAACACGGGGACTTTCAAGGTCGTTCATCACAGAGGAAGGCGAGCTACTTTATGGGCCAAGATCACTGCTGGTCATGGGCAAAAGGATAGGTAATAATGAAGAAACAAGAAAAGTAAAAGAGAAATGTACAGAGCCTGGGAGGCCAGAAATGTCAGGCCAAGACACTTACGGTGCGTTTGGTGGGCAAATGGACAGTACAGTGATGAAAACTCTCATCTGAACATTGTGAACAGACTGGAAGGAATGGGCACGTTACAAAGACGGTCGTAACAGCGGAAGTAAGTAAAAAGAGGCGGACTATGCAAGACAGCATAGCAAAGAAGCACTGCAGACACTTTCCTAGAAGGCAGTGATAAGTTTAGCATAAATAAAAGGAAACTCCTTAAGAGATTTTACTGGGAAAATTTAGGTATGTACAGAAATATGAAGCGAAACACATAAAGAAAATTTCATTGAAGAGTATTACTGACAAATGTGCACTGATATATTTCAAAAATCATATCAGATGCTATAATAATATGGAAAATGTAGTGCTAGGGCAAAAAGGAATGTTAATGAATAAATATCGGGATATATACTCATATATATGTATTTTAAACAGAGAAAAGATATTATTCAAAAAAAGATATTGAACCACATGCATCACCACTTAGAAATAAACTGTATTTTATCTTTACTTCACATTATGCAAAAACAAAAGTCTATGTAGACCAAAATGATAAATGTAAAATTAGTCACCAGAAAAGATCTCCACCATTTGCATATGTATGTGTTTATACTGAAGTTTAATTTATTCAAATTAGCCTTTATTTTTTCAAATTGAACATAAGCTTGAACTAAACAACCTCTGAGGTTATTTGCAGTTCAAATATTCAATGAAATATGAAATGGGGTAGAAGGGAAAAACCTAGTCCAATCATCAGGTCTTTGTCTGTTTTTCTTTTTGTAAGTGGTATAGAAAAAAGATGTAGTACAATGAGAAAGAGAATATGGAGAGTGTGGTATCTAGACATTTCATTAATCTTACCAAGTCCCGTCACTGTTATTGTTGCCTGTGACTCGATCTTCCCAAACTGGTTTTCAGCTTCACAAATATAGGTTCCTTTATCACTTGCCCATAAGTCTAAAAAGAAGAATTCATTTACTCCCTCAGTACCATTTGTGCAGTCTTATGTGCTAGGCACAGATCTGAAATCAGCATACGGAAATTACGTTGCTGGTTCTCCTTCTAGTGGAGGAGACATAGAAGAATCAGCAATCACACCACAGTATGGAAATATTATATGAGTTTCAGACAGTAGGTGGTGAAGGCAGAGATTCGAATAACTATGTGAAGGAGCTACAGAAAGATTCAGACCAAAGGCAGTACCGAAGCTGTACTTGCAAAAGTGGGAAGAACAGAGGAAGCGTTGTCCAAATCTAGTGGGTTACAAAGGCAAAAGCATGGCTTGAAAAAACATCAATCAACAGACCTTCAAGAATGGAAAGCTGAACCACCCTGAGGGCAGTATGAAAGTTTGTGGAGCAGATTTTTAGTTGGCCCAGTAGCTGGCAGGGTTTATTTGCATTTACAGGACAAAACTTAGGTAAAACGTGAGGCAGGGTCACAGAAAGAACAATTATCACTAGTTCAGCATGAATTAGGAAGGTGCCACTGGAAATTTATGAATTTGGCCTTTATTTATAGTTACATGAGCCTAATTCTTTTTTAAGAAGAAATAACTTTAGCAAAAATTATTTACAATTTCATAAAAATCACTTGACTAGCTTAGAATTTGAGAGTGTCAAGGTCATATGACCAATCAGCCTGCCTTTGAGTGATGGAATGCATGGCAATGATAAACACAAAATAAATATGTGTGAATCTTTATATCTGGAACTATATGCTAGTTTAATGTAAATCACTTTTGCTTGATTTTTCTTTTCATTGCATGCTGGATATTAAAATGTGTTTAATTATGTGGGCAGGATGAACACATAGAATTTTTTCAGGCTAAGGAAAGTATTACAAAACTCTTGTAATTAAAGATAATGATAAAAGTAATCAAGGTGCAGACTGCTTAGTTACCAGTTGTGTGGGTTTAGTCAGACAGCCGAACCTGAAGCTGTATAAAGAGTGGGGTTTTACTTTGTGATCAATAGAGAAGCCAAGAGCAGATTTTAAATAGGAGGATGATCGTAATCCTGTAAATATCATAACTAAAACAGCACAGTTTAATCTATTAAGGTATAAACATACATATTTGTATAAAATATATTTCCTTCAACCTACTTAAAATAAAGAGAGCTCCTGTTCTTAACTGGCTGGTGGAACTAACTGAAAAAGGTCTGGAAAAAATGGGCATGTTGTCAGATCTTCGCCATTTGATCTTTGGCTCTGGATAACCCTGAACGTAACATGGTAATGTCACATTTGAGCCGATTTCCACAGAGACATCAACGGGTTCTTGTATGAAAACTGGAGGAGCTGTAAGATATTAAAAATAAAAAGGCATTGGTATACAACAGAAGCACATAAAAATCAACAGGTTACTATATTAGCAACAGGCTGGATGTGAGTCAAATCACTGTTCACAAAGTATTGTGAATTTACCCTGTAGTTATTCCTGTCTGATATGGAATGGCAGGTATGGCTTCTTTGGCTTTTTAAATGAATAGAGGCGGTAGAACAACTGAATTATTTCCTTAAAATAATATATGATACAAAGAGTGGGATTTAACCTAAGATTCTCCCTAACAAAAGCATTCTTTCATTTTAGGAATTTGTTCTGAATTGTAGTTCACGTCATGATGCTCAAAGCTTAAAGCTTCCATGTAAATAAGTTGGAAATGTAATATTTTCAATACTTTCCAAAATTTCCCCCAATGGCTGAATTTTTACATTAACTCTGGGTTTAATTTACACCAGAGCTTTTCTTTAAAAATCATTATCTGACAACCAATGGTATTTACTTCTAAATTATAACCTTGTTTGATAGCATATTCTTGCTCTCTGTCACTTAAAATCTTAAGTTAGAGAAAGGTGAGAACCAACAATACAAATTAAAGTAATGGGACATAGTATCTGGTAAAAAGGAGTATAGTGAACATTCAATATCAGGCAGAAATGAGAAATAATTCAAAAGTTATATCTGTAGACAAAGGAGTCTACAGGCAACTGCACAATCCAGTCAACTAGGGACACGGAGACGAATTGGAGGCACACCTTGAAAAGCAGAGCTGCAATGTAAGGAAGGTGCTGGAGGCAAGGAGAAAGAGTTGAGGCTCTCAGTAGGTCCTGAAATCTGTGACTAATGATGTTCGAGCATAAAGCAAGAAGAACCATATAAGGTGCGACTGGCAGCAATAGAAGAAACCAGCCTATGTAAGATTCTAACAGGTGGAACCCTACAAACAGCTCCCTGATAAAGCTAAAGCTAAACCCTGGTTGGGGCAATGATGATAATTATCACTTTCAGAGCCAGGGATTTTGTTCGGGGCATTCTATTCATTATTTCATTTACTCTTCAAAATATCCCTATGGGGTAAATACTGTTTTTAAATCTGATTTTATATATGGACTGAAGAGAGTTAATTTGTTTAGTGTCACATGGCATTGAATAACTAAGGCAGGATTAAAAAATAGTTTCCAGTTCAGGACCACAGTCTTTTTCTTTCTATCACCTGCGCCTTCCTCATGGGCCCCAGTAACTGCTCATACCCCCCGTGAAAGAGGCGGAGATTGCAGATCATTCCTTTCTTGCGCGTGGGACTTCCACAGCCAGGACGCACTTCTGTCTCCTGAGCACTTAGCGGAACTTTAGTGGAGGTTGAAGAACTTCTGATCCTGTGGCTCATTTCTTGTTATTTTCCTACGATGGCTGTTCTTCCCCCCAAAGACTGACCTGTCTCCTGTCAGTACCTCGCCCCTCATCGTCCCCTCCACGTGTAAACTGTATGCGGGTCTCGGCTGCTGACACACTGACATCTTCAGTACAGCTCCAAAGGGCCCTGCTCTGTGCCACCAGCCCATCATCTGGGACAGACACGATTTCTTCCCTTTTTGAAGGTTGGGAGAACTCACTCTAGTGTACGCCCCGCAGGGGTCCCACTCAGCCTAGTATTAGACCATGTGCCTTAGTTTGTCGGCCCAGAGAATTTATGCTGCAACCCTATTCGAACGTTAATAGGGACTAACATAGCATTGAGCATGAGATGTGGCTACTATAAAAATTCGTATCTGTGAATGAATTACCGAATCAGCATGAAAAACCTTTGATAATAATCCAGTGTACATGTGGTTTTGTTCCCTTAAGTGTCAAGACCGTGACAATCTTGACCCTAATGCCTTTGAACTTTCACTCCTGAAAGGAACATGGTAATCCCAGAACTCCACTTATTTATGTATTGAACCTAAACAAAAATAAATTGAATATCATAACTGAACAAAAGTTTTACAAAGGTGGTGTGTTTGTGTTTAGATTTTTCTTAATCCATATGTGTAAGAATTTGACTTATAAAAAATGACAGGTACATCCAAGTGCAGAGGTCCCACCTACTCAGGAGGCAGAGACCGGAGAATCAAAAACCCAAGGACTACCCAGGCCATCTCGCTGCGAGCACGCCTGGCCAGGAAATGAAGAAGGTGCTGAAGATGTAGTTCAGAGATCCACTGCTTGTCCACTCTGTCCCCGATACCGCAAAACAATCTTTAACGCAGAGTAAGCGTACTTCATTGTTTGCAAGGCAGCTCGTTGCTTGATTCCCCTCTCTCCTTTATCCTAGACTTGGAGTTTGAGCAGGTAATGCAGGGACAGACATAAAACAAATTCTAAAATAACAAAAAGATAGGAAACAGCCAGGAATCAACCAAATACTTAGGGGAAAACCAACTTACCAACACACTAAAACATGGGCATCAATGTAAATGGGGATGAACTAGAATGATCAGAAATCTTTTTAAAAAATTCTGAAATAAAAAGGGCTATGCACAGCTCATGTTGTATCCACAAAACTCAATCAGGATGGGAGAACCCATCCTTCGTGAAGCAGACGCAGTCAAAGAACACATGCAGTCCAATCAGAAAACAAGACAAATGAGAATACCAGACACTGTGGAAGCAGCCAAAGACAGCATAAATGACAAGCAAACCTCAAAAAATGAAGTGATGCCTACATCGGCCAAGAACCCTCTTAAATACTTCCTTCCCTGAGTGTGTCAGCACAGCTCCAAGTGAGTTACACTGGGTGAATGGTAAGCAGATTACACAAGAGCAGCGTCGGTCGGTACACGTGCTTTCTCAGAGGAGGCTGCGCTGTTCAGAGAGGTTAAGAGCCCGTTAAGTGGTTTCAAACAGTGGCTCCACCACTGCTTAGACTATCAGCGTGGGAACAATAGTTTACCTTCTCCTGTTTAAATTTCCCCATGAGCAAATGGGAATATGGTTTCCATTTCACGTTGTCAAAAGATACAACCTTCATTAACCATTTAGTACATAGGAATCATCCAAGTATCATTGCAATTACTATTATAGAATTAATTTATTAAACCTTACTTCTGGAGTTTAGTATATCTAGAGTTAATTTTAACTTTGGCTTTTTCAGGTAGCCTTGTAGAATAACGTTTGGTCTTCTAAGCATTTGTACACCAGGACTTTGAGAGCTACATGGGGTTAATGCCATGGTTCAGCTTTGCATTACTTACAATGGACATGGCTATATGCATATGTTATTTTGAAAATATAAAACTTACAGACTGCCTACTTTGCTCTAGAAACTATTCCTTCAAAATTATTCCAGTTCCCTAAGAGGCAATTAACAATATATTCCCTGCACAGCAACTCTTGAAGTATGTCCTCCAGAGATTTTTCTTTTTCCTAAAATAATTAGACACATTATTTTTGTTCTAGCAGAGCACAACACACAAAACCAGCTGGGGATATAGCTGAGTGGCACAGTGCCTGCCTGGCAAGCGCAAGGTCCTGAGTTCGATTTCCAGTACCAAAAAGAAAGAAAAAACATGAAACCACAGCTTGAGACTCAATCTCTGTGTGGTGTGGAATTCTAGAAATAAAATTGCTCCCAGGGCAACTTTTTGTTTGATGTAGCCAACTCTCATTGCTTCCAAGTGACTTCACAGTTCACTGCCCCTTTTTAAAAAGGATAAAAAGCACCGTAACTTTCCCCGTTGACCTGAAATGTCCACAATGCCAAGCCATGATCATGAGAAATAAGCAAAGGGACACTCATGACAAGAGGCTAGAACTCAAGAATATTAAATAACCCTTTCATTACTTTTTTTATCAAGTATTGTGAATGTGAAGTAATAGGCCCACGAAAACAATGTTAAAGCCCAAAGAACTACATGATATGGACAAAAGCATGTTTTTCTTCTTAAGTCATAAGCTCCTTTCTTACATTTATTCCAAGTAGTCTTGGAACTCAGTAAATAACTGTGTGGGCTACTAAGCTTAGTGCTTGTCTCAAGCTCTTCTAAAAAGAAGTTAGTTTGACTTTCATATTAGAAGCTCAGTGCTTCATCCTAAATGCTATACCCCTATTGACATTCTATGTTATTTTTTAAGACTCATAGTATGAAAATGACTGCTTTATGTGTGTGGTTAATATCCACCCACTTGATATATGCTGCATGAAGAGGCTTCACTGATCGCAGCTGACATGCTGAGTATACACTAGTGATGACATCTCATGTGAGGGTGAAAGGGTTCTACCTCACAGGAAAGTCAGACAGACAACCCATTCTCTTCACAGTCTCTGCACGAAGTTTTGATTCGTAGTGTGTTTGCCTTTAAACTAAATAGCAAAAACCATATTACTACAACTGTGATTTACATGGTTCTTAGCAGCTACACCCTGTTAGAATATAAAACATCAGCCGGGGTGGCGGTGCACACCTATAATCCCAGCACTCAGGAGGGTGAAGCAGGAGGATTGCCATGAGTTCAAGGCCAGCCTGGACTACTTAGTGAGTTTGAGGACAACCTGGACTATAGACCAAGACCTTGTCTCAAAAAACTAAAATAAATAAATAAAACATAAAAATAATATGAGACTATAGCTTTAGGTCACATGGAGTCTAATCAACTTTGTAAGCTGCACTAACAAGAAACAAACAGTGAACAAGGATATAGTTAAGGCATAACAGAAACCTGAACTGTACTGACTTTAATACTAAGTTATTTGGCAGTTGTTCACAATGCTTAAGGTTAGAGTAAGCAAATAATTAAGTTTATATTAATGGTTCTATCAGAATATTTACTGGAATGAAAGTTGAGAAATCTACTGTTTTAGAAAGGGTCAGGGAGAGTGAGATTCTTGAATATAAATGAAGATAAAGCTCAGTTCAGCAACAGAAAGAAGCATAAATACAAAATATTCATATGGATGTATCCCAACCCACTGCAAGGTACCCTAGAACAAAGAACCTTATCCCTTCCCTGAGGTAGCATTCTACAACAGAGAGAACCGGCACAGACCAGGAGCTAGAATGATCATCAGAAAGGCAGTGAGCATCTACCAGCACGTGTGTACTTTACACAAACTTGGACTTTATACAAACTTCGAGGGAAGCAAGGGTGCCATTGTCTTTTTACTGGGAATAATTACTGAAGCTGTTTCTCCTAGAGCTAAAAAACACTAAAATAATGCTAGGTAAATACAATCTTTCTACCTAGGAACGAGGAAAAAACAAAACCAGAAAATGCTGAGAATCAAAACTCTATGATCAGTATGTTCTTTGAAAACTAGAATTCTTTACCTACCAATCCTCCTTTTTTGGGATTTATTTTTCTAAACGTGTTAGTGTGTTTTACACAGTGTTGGGAGACTCAGAGGTAGTCTCTACCCAGAGACTCCAGTCTTGTTTTCAAGGTATTTTTCTTTAAAACCACAGAGTTTAGTTACGGTTTAAACACATCTTATAGTGCCCTACACAGATTTGATAGTGGTCTTTGTGGTCACTTCCAGCTTTGTTGATTCTACCTCAAAGGCATAATTGCCAAGAATGAAAATTACTCGTTAGATAGCTTAGGGGCAAGAAGATTGTATAGATCCTAAGAGGAAAAATTTTAGTTTGCATAAAACAACATATGAGGCAAAGAGAGCCATAATTTTCATTTAAAGACTTAATAGAACCAAAATGCTTTAAATGCATTGTCCTAACTTTATTAAAAACACTAGTTTTGGGGAAAAAAAATCATCATATTTATTATACATAAATTAAATTGTACTTTAATGTAATGTCATATTTTACAAACTTTAAGAGAGGCAAAGGTTTAATTATCTGTTAACTGAAGCTGTGAGGTTCTTTTCCATGCAAAACAAGCTCTGTTTTATTTCAAGCTTTGCCACATTGTTTAGAGATGTCTTAAAGAGATAGGCCGTAGAAAGACAGAGGAGGAGGAGAACTAAACTTCACTAACCCAAATATAGTTGTCATGCACACATTGCATCATTCACATAGTGATTGGCATTTATTTGTAGTTAGTGCTTTATTTTATACACTGGAGAGTAATTACTAGTGAATTAAAAAAAATGAAGTAAAAGCACCATGTGTTACCTTTGCTGTCATCAACATCTCTAATTTATAGTTTATGGCTAAAGTCTAATTTCTGGCCTCCAGATGTTACTAGTTAGGAACTTGGTGGCAGAATGGATGACTCCTAATAGGAAAATGGCGATGTATGATGATACACTGTTGAAATCTGCATCTCTAAAGTCAGACAACTTGAGTTCAAACACCAAGGCCCTGCTCCCACCTCACTCTGTAATCCTGATCAAATTGTTTGGCTTTTATTGAGACTGACTTTCCTTGTCTACACAATACACCTAGTGATAGGGTCTTCCTCCTAATTCTTATGCAAGTCCATTGAGATAATACATAAAAAGTTATTGGCACAGTGAGTGGTCCACAGAAATCATCCATTATTGCGTTAATCGTCTGAAATACTCAATTTAGTGTAGCTATTCTGACAAATACGTCTACCACATTGTGTCATAGTTATTACACAGGGAAAAATAACACAGCAATTTCAAAATAGATTTGTCTAACAGATCAGAGTGCTTACAGCCAACATCCAGAGTGATCTCGCCAGCTGCTCTACCAGCGTCATTGACGGCTACACATGTATAATCGCCAGCATCCAGATCTTGAGTTTCTTGAATCTTCAAAAGTCCCAGGAGAGGGTTAATGATGAGGAATGTTGAGGGCCTCAACTCAAGATCTCCTAAGTCAGAACGAAGGGGAGAACATTAAACACTAAATTATGTACATCGTTTACTCAGCTCTTGGTTTGATTTCAAAACCAACTTCTGAGTACAATTAATTACAAAGGTTTTAAAACAAGTGTCTTACACAACACAGACACCTTCTATAGTCTTAAATGTGGCCCCGTAATAAATTGCTTACAATATGTGTGCCTGAATAAGGATGGGCTCTATGAAGCTATACTAGGGAACCAGGAAAGGCTGGCAGCTGTGATGGTGACTTGTGTCAAAAAGAAGCAACCAGGAAGGTGAGGGTTGAAAATATACTGCTGCTCTCTTTGTGGCAGGATGTATCTTGGTTACCCAGAGAATGCTTGCAAAACCACAGGCTTTCATAATTTATCTATCTAATGACCAGGTTTTTGGTTTGCAGAGCACTATCAGTTAAATTTTGTTTTGTGAGAGGCATAAGAGGCCGGAAAAATTCTAAGGATGTGTGGGAGGAAGGACCACAGGTGGCTGGAAAGGTTAAGGAAAAACTTGCTAAGAAATGAGAAAGAATGGATGAGAAACTTCTGACAAAGACCAGAGAGGTTTTGTTATATAAATCTCCAAGGGAATCTCAACTAAAATCTGTACTATTTACTACACCTTCTGAGTTTGACTTGTGGAGTTTTAGGATGATGCAGGCAGGGAATGAAGGCATGGAAGGAAGAATGTCATCTGAGTTCAACCAAAAAAGTCTAGCATGTCTCAATTACTGTGTGCTACTGTAGACTTCAAGTCTCCCAATGACCTCTTCTATTTGAAGGCACGTAACACTTCAAATAAGTTGTATTTAGGTTGTCCTTATCCTCATAGTTCCCTTCTTCCAGGGGATCACTTGACCAAAGAATGAAATTAACCAGGATGACCAGTATCAAAAAAGCACAGTGCTGATATCTAAGGATAGTTCAGTGTCCCTATCTTTTTTGCTTGATTGATTTTTTTGTAAAGGATGATGTAAAATGTATGACAACCCTGAGAACTTCCGGAAAGTTAGAAAGCCACATTATTCTTAGAATTCCATGGCAATCCCAAGACTCAAGCCCACAAAGGTATGCTCCAAAGTGTCCCACAGCAATCAGATGCCCTGAGTCTTAGGACCTGAGAAATAACTCTCTGCCTATAATAGGCAAAAAAGAGCCCTGGAGCTAATAACTTTTTAAGACACTGTAAACATCTATCAACCACTCAGGGTAACAGACAATTCTTTTCGTTTATATGGTTTTCTAAGGAGAAAAGGTCAAAGGAGCTCTAAATTTAAACTTAAATACAAAAAATATTGCATTAGCAAGCATCAATGCCAAAAACAAAGAATCTTCCAGCACTTCAAAATGTAAAACTCCCAATTATCTTTTAAAGCCTGCTACCATATACCACTTGGGAATGTGAGAAGCAACTAAAACTATGGTCTATGGACCTCTGGGAAATTTTCATAAATAAAAGCAGATGATGTTGACATAAACTTTCCTCCCACTGAGGGAAGATGCAATGTGACCTTGTTATTCATTAAGTATTAAAATATTTGGACTAGAATGCATTTAGATTTTTTAAATTTACTTCTTTTTTACATTTCTGAAGACAAAACATATTGTTGGAGGATGAAATAAAGATCTTCTGCTAAAAGCCTTTTTTCAAAACAAAACGTAAAACATAGTAAAATATATAAATTTTCTTGGTAACCTATCATAGGATTTAACACTCGTGACCACTGAGGAAATTGCTTCACCCTAATTTAAGTTGAATCCTGGCCACTATGAACAGAAAGACTTACAGGGAAACCGTTACCCTTGGCATAAGAGCCTTGCAAAGAGTTGATGATAATGAAGAATTTATTGAAAACGTTTGTCTGAAGACTCCTTAAGTGAATGCACTCTTTCAAATTATTGGGAACCCCACTGAATTTCTATGTGAACTACATTTATTTGTTTTTAGTGTTTTAAAAATCAAACTGAAAAACTTATAAACATGTGCATCAACTTATTTTGTATTAAGCTGATGATATTTTAACACAATAAACATAGTTTATGAAAAAATAATATTTTGTCAAACAAGAGAAACGTAGCAGGAAGAGCGGCATTGTTCACATTTTTGCAAATTTATATAATGTCTAATGTCTCGTTTAATAAAAGACAGCTGAGGGCCCGTGTTTGCTTCCGCATTCCCTTTATTGGATATCACACGTTACGCAGACTCACTGTGCTAAGGGAATGAGAGCAAAAATGACAATATCTTAGTGTTATTATGAAAACAATTTTTAACTCGTCACAATGGTGACAAAAAACCCAGAGATTTCAAACCATATTTTAAGAATGATGAGCCTAAATAAATCTCCTTGCCTTAATATTTTACCCCCAAAATTCTTTTCATTATCTCTCAACAGTATTCCGGATTTCTCTTTAGAGTCACTTTATTTCTTTCATTTCTAGAGATGAAAGAATTTTAAATTTCTTAAAATTTTAGAAAGCATTTGTACTTACGCAGTTTTCATCTGATGGTTTGAATAAAAAAACCGGTTTTGTTTCTTTTGAGCATTTTATTCAATCAGAATTATCTGAGGAAAGGTCTAAGGAAAGGCTATTTTTAAGGTTGAAGCAGAAATCCTTCACCATGTGGTCTCCATGAGGTAGGACTGTCTTAATCCTCCTTTTGTCTTGCCCCAGTAAGGGTAGGATAGAAAAGATCTACCTGTGCTCAACCCCTTCTTTTTGGAGCCTGTTTGAATGGAGAAGCTTGTCCTATAGTTTTTTCTTGATAGTCCTAATTCTGCTTACAGAGTACATTGTCTGCCTAAGAATGGGAGGGTAGGTTGGCCTAACCTTGGAATTCAGAGCAGCTGTGACTACTGTTGATGAATATTGGCAACATGTCTTCCAATATGGTAAACCAGTATCTACTGCCCTTAGTCGATCTCTGTGGGTCCCTAACGTGGATAGGTAAATGTTACATTATCTGCTGGACCCACGGAACAACAGCCTGCAATCTATAGCTGGGAAGAAACACTAATCGCAGTAAACTAGATTCTTCTGTGTGATGGCCGCGCGGGTCTTCACCTCCTCCCTTAACCATCAAGCTATTTGTGAGACTAAGTGCAGGAAGACTTTTTCAAGAGACAGCTCTAATCTGAGAGAGCCAAGGACTTTATGTAACTCTACTGTAGACAGGAAGGGAAATCAGCATATTTTCACTACTCCTTTGAATTTTTACTTTCAATGAAGACTATGACTGAATTTAAAAAATACTCCATAATACATTTTCTAAATCTATTTAACTATAATGTGAATTTGAAATTGGGATCTATTGCATTGGTAATTAAAAGATTTAACTACTTCATATAAGCAAAATTAGTTCAGATTAAGTGAAATAACCCCGACCAAGGAGCAAATCCAGAAAGGCTCTCTTATCAAGGAAGACATGGAAACTAAAAAGAAAAATTAACATAGAAAAATCAAACAAATCACACTATTTCTTAGTTTCTCTCCCTGTTTTTGATTTATAGTATTTAAAAATGTTTGTTTTCCACATAAAACCTTTTTCTTTCACCTCATGTTCCCCAAGATTTGAACTTGAGGTGAATTCATAATTTTGTGATTATGACATCAACCTGTTGCTATGGGAATGTCTATGATTTAGCAAACAGAATCATAACAACAGTGCTTTGTACTGTTTAGTATTTTGCATCTGAAGGTTAAAAACTATTTTGCAAACAGCATGTCAGTAATCCTAGCAACATCCTTGTTAGGGTGTTTGGAAGGTTTTTGTTTTTTTTCTTTTTCTTGTAAATTGGAAGGAGACAGAAGCAGAAGCAGAGGTCTTTACACAGATATCTACTGTCAACATCTGAACTTAGATCAGGATCCAACTTTCTTCACTGAGGCCAAGTGGAATATTACTGTTATTTTATCACTGAATCACAGAGATCTAATCTTGCATTACAAATGCAGATAGATGATTTCTATCCTCAATACAAGCATCTACGATGCCTCATGAAGTTGGCCTGTGAACACATACATTTTTCTGTCAATGTTCTCTTCAACATGTGTCTTTAGTTGAACATTTTATAGAAAGTACCCCGAAGAATCTAAAAAACTTTAATAATGAGAGCTTTTATTTCTAAGAAAAGTGAACCAGAATCAGTGAAACTATTTTAAACATTAACGGAGTATTCTTGGACAATTTTCTACAGGAAACAATCCTAAACTAACAAAGAGAATGTTCAGCTGGATTAGCAAAGGCAGACTTTTCCTGCTTTGATTTTCACGTCCTGTAATCCATACCAGATGTCAAATCCTGAAATTTAGAGTTCAGAATTTTGAACTATTGTCTCCAGTGAGATCATAAACACATTTTATGGGGCTGCTAAGTCACACACCAAGACACATTTTTAACATAATTATATTTTTAAAAAAGAAAACAAAACTGAGCCAGACATGAACATACTTAAGAAATGTACCTTTGAACCATTTAATTTGAGGTGGAGGAACACCAGAGGTTTTGCATTCCATAACTGTTGTGTCCCCAAGGGCAACCAACAGCTCGCTCTGAACTACAATCAACTTTGGGGCTTCTGAAAAAAAAAGTGTGCAAATAGTAAACATCTAGCACTTTTAGCACATGGACTTTGATTATGTTTTCTAAATGAATCAATAAAAATTACCACTATTCATATGTGTATGTCTATTTCAGCATTTATACTGAAATTTATACTCATACTGCCCTGGCATATAGATGTACGTGATTTTTAAAAATCACTGAAGGCAAAACAAGAGTAGTCAAAAATTACATAAGTATAAAAAAAAATTACATAAGTATAACTAAAACATAAAATAATTATTATAGAGAAATGCAAATTAAAACAGCACTGAGATTCCATCTCACCCCAGAAAGAATGGCTGTCATGAAGAAATCAACCAATAACAAATGCTGGAGGGGCTGTGGGGAAAAAGGAACCCTATTCCCCTGCTGGTGGGAATGTAGACTGGTGCAATCACTGTGGAAAGCAGTCTGGAGAGTCTTACCCCAGCTATTCGCCTTCTGAGTATTCTCCCAGAAGAATTAAATACATCATACCACAGCAACGTATATGCACCCATGATTATAGCAGCACAATTTGTCATAGCTAAATCTTGGAAACAACCAAATGCCCATCAACTGAGGAATGGATAAAAAAGATCTGATATTTTTATACAGTGGAGTATTACTCAGCTATACAAAAAGATAAACTGGAGGCTTTTGTAAGTAAATGGAGCCAACTAGAGACCATACTCATAAGGGAAATAAATCAGACCCACATGTGTAAAACACCATATTGTCTCCCTGGTGTAGGAACCTGAAAGAGTAAATAAACCTCAAAATGTACAATAGATGATATGAAAGGGAAAGAAATTGCTCAAAGGAAGGAACAACTGGGATGAGGGAAAGAAGAAAAAAGAAAGAAGGCAAATATATATATATATATATACACACACACACACACACACACACACACACATATATGTATATGAATACTTGAGTTAACTGAAGGCAAATATATATATATGTATACATATATACATATATACATATATATGTGTATATGAATACTTGAGTTAACTGTGCTGCTGATATCTCATGGTATATCAAAAAAGAATAATTACTGTTTAACTTTTTTATATTCTGACCAATTTTCCATGCTTGTATCTGGTAGTCTGAGCAACTGATTTGAAAAACAACAAAATTCAATGGAACAACCATTGGTGAATTCCTACCATCTTGTCTAGTGAAACTCTGTGTTATCTCTAATGTTTTATTTAATTTTTTTTATTCTCTTTAATGATTTGAACAATCTTCCATTCTTACATCTGGTAATCTGAGCAATGTAGTTGAAGATCACAATATGTAATATAACAACCACTGTTAATTCCTATTATTTTGTCCTGAAACCCTGTATCACTTTTAATGTTCTTGCTTTGTTTTGCTCAGGTCTGTGATGCTGGTATGCTGCTATGGTTCTTTTATTTTTACTACTCTCTTTAAAACTGAAAAGGAATAATTATTATAAAACAAAGTCCAATTTGGCAAGTCAATTGAAAAGTAATTATGAAATAGAGATCTATAAAGAAAGAAGTCTTGGAAAGGTGGATATATTTTATCAGAACAATAGTAAAGGAACAGAGAGAAATAAAAATAAATAGATTGAAAAGAGGGCCATGAGATTTTAAGGGTACTCATACCTAACTGCAGATATCTCCTTTGGCACTGCAAGACTGAAGTTTGCCTCTACAGGTAGAATCTCAGTTTTGACTCTACTTCTCCCTGTGGTGCTAAGTACAGCTATTCTTTAATACAGCACACATTTCCTTAGGTTTCACGTAGAATATATTTGCTTCATTTCTTTAACACATTAGTTCACTCATAACCTTGACACTTTTGAGGTTTCCTCACTTCACTGAAGTAGTTTTAAACAAAGCTCAGAGTTAATGTCTTGAAGATCATTTTACTCCTCTACTAGAAAATTTTCAGCGATTCCCACTAATTTCATAATTTGGCTTCCAAAATCCACAAACAGCTTTCTTTTTAACCTTCGCCTCCAACCTACTTCCTCCCTCATCACAGGATGTAGCTCTACACTGGTAACCCCGACGCAGCACACTTTACTCTTTCATCTTCCTGACTCTACTGTGTTTCCTCTTCCTAAAATGCCCTTTGTCACAATTCTTCAACTTCCTCTCATTATTCCCCAGTCTGCTTAGATCCTCTCTTTTGAGAAATCCTCTCCCTATCAACCTCCTACTTACTACTTCTGACTATCTTGTTAATTTTCTTTCTGTACCCACTCCTATTATGGACCACTGTGACACGCACTTTTTCGAATTTTATCTCTAGAATCTCTAGCACAGGGTTTTGTATATCTATCTAGCATAGCGCTTTTATATGTATACTTAATATATTCAATAAATGTGTTGCTGTTTTTGTTTTTATGTAAGTGAAGCAAACTTTTCTGCAGTGTAGAATTCTGTTTCGACTTATTCTGCATCCTATGTGTTTGATCCCTCTCTGCCTAAGCATGTGTTCAGGGAACATTTTTGATTCAATTATCTCTAAATCTGAGCCCATTCTACCTTAGAAACGTGCCGCGTACCTTCCTCGTTTCTCTTCTTTCTGGGCTCTCGGATTCAACAGCTATGACAATTTTACTCCCTTCCTCACAGATTCCTGCCCACGACAATTCACTAGCTTCACTGTGGTGCTTTCCCACTCTTTCTTCTGCCTTAATAGTTTTACTATCTCACTAGTGAGTAGGTCAAGCAGGAGGGAGAGGAAGAGTGGGTTGTTAGTCATTAATCATTTGCAGTTTACAACCTTACACTGAGCATATGGTGCTTTTATCCTTCATTTAATTAAGAAAGACCAAATTAAGTACCAATAGCCTATCAAATAATCACCTTAGAGTTCATCTTAAATTAATATTTAAACCTGGTAGGGAGCAATGAGAGAAAAATGAAAATAATATAGTATACAGTTTTGAATAAAAGTATAAAATATAAATGTTGAGGCAAGGTAGAAAGAATATAGAATTTATTAATCTGAAAGAGATACAATTGACAACAGATGAAGCACAGAATTCTGTGAACAGTCTGGAACTCTTTCATAATCTGGAAGGTTCCTTAATTTCTGTTGACTAATGAAGCTATTTACCCTATTTTAACTTAATTATTATAATATTTGCTTTAGTCAATATATGAAATGAATAATAAATTACCATTTTAGGTATAACTTATTTCTAACATTAATTTTTAGAAAGTTACTTTTTTATATTTCCCGAAGAACTATTCATCCTATTGGAATTGCCTTTTAAACTATACTTGCCTATGTAGCTGAGAATAGAAGTCTGTTTGTCTGTTCCAGCTGAATTACTTGCCAAGCACCCATAGGTCCCTGCATCTTTGGGAATTGCATATTTAATAAATAAGGTACCTTCTGAGGTCATCCTATGCCTGTGGGTAAAAAACAAAAAGAAAAATAAAATCAAAAGTACAGGAATAGGGTATCAAAATACTATAGCACCTTCCTTTGAAATGTTTGCAAGTATTTTAAAGTTTCATTCTTGCTGTACCCAGTGCTGGCCACATACCCGGGATTACTGTAGGAGCTCGGCATTTATTCCTGTTTTCAATCTTCCTAACAACCCAGTGAGTAAGACAGTGTTAGTATCTTTGTTTTACAAATGACCATAGAGATTATACTAAGTTGCCCAAAGTTGAGAGTTGCTAAATGGAAGCACTAAATTTGCCTCTAGGTAACCTTGCTCCTTGATCTGCTATGGGAAGGGATTTCCAGATTGAAACCTTTAAGAGATACAATGCCTCCTGTCACACTGCATCTGTGAAGAGTCCAGGACTAGAAGCTGGCCCTGCTTGCTGGATCATACCTAAGCCGTCCTCTTTATGCCAAACCCAGAGTAATGGGAGCC
Source organism: Dinomys branickii (assembly GCA_004027595.1). Taxonomy (NCBI): domain Eukaryota; kingdom Metazoa; phylum Chordata; class Mammalia; order Rodentia; family Dinomyidae; genus Dinomys; species Dinomys branickii. Next base: position 255,203 of record PVLD010000186.1, read on the forward strand.
TGATGGTTGGAAAAATTATTGTTTATGTTCCACATGTTTATTACTCTCTCTGGGCATGAAAGGACAAAGGGTTTAAGAAGTAGCCAGTAGACTAAAACACCTCTCAGTACAGTAGTGGAAGCACTTACTATGAATGTCTTCACCAATGTAATTAGAGCCTCACTTGTGTCCCTTCCCCCTTTTCTCCCTCCTCCTTATTAAACATCAGACAATCCCTTTAAAGATTTGCTAGTATGCTATGTCTCCCCTCACACATAGAAAGCTTATTATCCCGTTTTAATTTTTCACGATGAAACACGTGTTACAGTGTTATTTTTACAACTCAAAATACCAGAAAGCATTTGGTCTTAGCTTTTGAATGTAAGACTTATGCAACATCATTATTTTATTACTTTTTGACACTTTGTAGTCTGTTTAGAAGTGTAAAAGGGTGCATTTTCAGCGAGCCTCTTATAGTACTTGGGATTTGGACAAATTCATGTGATCCAAAGCTTTCATTAACTTCTCTCATTCAGTAAAAACAAAGAAGATGATACAAACCCAGTACCTGTGTGAACCCACGATAAACATATCATTAACCGTCCAGGCAAGTTTTGGTTTGGGATAACCTGTTGCAGAGCACATGATGGAAACCTCAGACCCTCCTGTGAAAGATTGATTCTTGGGCATCACAGTGACTTTGGGAGGTTCTGTGAATAAAAGGAAACACAAATAAGGAAATGCCTTTTTGTGTCAATGAGGGGATTCTTCTATGAGCAGATCTCTGGGCGTCTTAGCACCATACCATTATTAGCCTCTCTGTAGAAACGCTTCATCTCAGGTCTGGCACCATTAGTAAGGGAGGGGGCAGCAGAAACCAAAGATAATGAAAATAAAGAAAGTAAACTCTCTTTGAATGTAAAATGAATTTGATCCTGGTGTTTTATTTCTGTGTCTCCACTGGTTACCATCAAATCAGGCCTGCTGCTGCTTTACCCCCACCAGCTGACCTTTCATTCCTGTCTGCTCATCTGAAATTTCATAGAGCCTCATTTCCAGCCAAGGTCTACAGATAGGTAGTTTGGTTCTTTTTCGGCAATGCAAGCTCAGAGTCACAACTATTCCTGATCATCTGCCTGCATGGTTTGACCTAACTGCTCTTTTTCTTTATTAAGTGATATCTCTGTTCAGGTCAGAGACCATGTATTCCACACTATCCCATATCCCATTATCTTCTGCAGATCCTGCACTAAAGACACTTGAAAATTACTGATTGAGTACAAGTCATTTCTAAACTGTGACTTCATTCTGCACTGCCATACCTACCAATGCCTTACAAGGCCTTTCTATACTGATAACTTGATTCATGCCTGTGGGCCCCTTAGACTCAATTTAATGAGAAATGTCAATTAGTGAAACTTTCTATTACATTCCACTTCTATGGCCAGAAAATGAAAATTGTGAAATTGGAAAATAATTTAAAGAATTTGTTGTCAAAAATAAAACCACAAGTCTCTGGGATATATGAGGTGTTGATATTTTGTCCCTTAATTACCTGTTTGAAATCTAGGTTAATAGGCAGTGAGAATTAACCTTCAAAGAAGGTACCATTCAAATATTAAACAATTCTCTTAATGTAGACATTCTCCACTTGATAAAAAAGAAAAAGAAAATAAACTCATTTCCACAATGCTTGAGGCAAATTCCAAAAGAATTAGCAGAAATAAATACATTTATCTAGTACCACCTGGGTTTTTTTGTACAAAAATTATGTGTCAGGCTCTGTGCTAACTTGTAGGGATTCACTGATAAACCAAACAGGCAGGCTGTCTATTTCACACTTAATTGGGCTTTCAGTAAAAATGGAACTGAGAAATTCAATTGGCCACTTAGATCTGCATATATTTATAACTTTACTGTGTTTGTCCTTAAACTGTGGCTTCACTTCACTAAGAAAAAGTAGACTGAGGACTCCTCGTACACGTAAAAGAGACAGAAGTGGTTCTTTCGGGTTGTGGCAGCCACCAGGCCGAAGGAACCTAATTAGTGCCTAATTGCTAGCAGCTTACAATTACCCCTTCTCTCTCTCTCTCCCTATCTCTCTTTTTTCCTGTTTACATTGGGTTTTTCAAATTATGATCTAGTCTTTGAAGTTAATGTTGGAAGGGTTTTTCCGGCCTGTGGAGTTAGGTGATAGTCTCATTAGTTCACAGATCTTTCCTGGTGAACACAGGGCTAGAGAAATGCATGAGGTCAAGGGCGGACTGGTAATGGCCAGTAAGCTCACACTGCGCTTCCATCTGTAGCCCATCAATTCCGCAACGCTAAAGGACTGCACGTGCCAGAGGAGTGCTACAGACAATCTCCGGGGATACGAGGGAGAAAAAGGCGTACTTCTCTCTCCTTGGAATTTACTGAATACCTACATTTATTCAGCCCCACTTTCCTAAAATAAAATGTTTCTCAGGTCTAGCTCAGGTCACTTGAGATTGCTTCAGAGATTCAGGCAGCTGTCAGGATTTTTGTCTAAACTTGATGCCTTCCAATGCAGTCTGCCAGAACTGGCCTGGCATTTCTCCCAGCAAGAATCCCACTGGTAGGCTCTGTAGTTCAGATATCAAAGTGAAAATAAATGTCAGTTACCCAAACCAGGATACAGAATGCTAAGAGGTTACTGAGCAAATAAAGCCTGGCTATAGGGTGCTGCTTGGGGTCATGAAGTAAGTCTGTGTGCAATACACAGATGGGATGACTTCATCCCATAGGAGAGGAGAAATTCACCACTGCCCTGCAAGGACTATTCCTGCTGATAAGAAAATCTGAAAGGATGTGGACACAGAGAAGCAAAACTGGATTCTCACCAAATAGCAGTGGATAAATACGGTGAAAATGAGTCAGCCTTTACCTAATCACAAAACAAAAATGTAGTAAGTCTTACTTCATTATTCTGACAACCCTCTTTACAGCAGCAGGGGTGGAACGGAGGGCCTTCTCACCTCGCCGCATCCCAAGCTCTCTTACCGTCATGCCTATCGTTACCATTATTATTGCTGTTGACATAGGGTCTTCCTCAGTCAGTAAGTTGCCCAGGTTAGACCGCAAGGTGTGACCCTCCTGTCTCAGCTTCCCACAGTGCTAGGACTGCGGGCATTCACCACTACACTCAGCTACCAACAGGTGACTTTTGAGACTACTGAAAGGCTCCTCATTTTCATACAGCAGGCTTAATGGAACAAGAATTAAAAACTGAAGAATTATAGTTGAACTCCATCAATGAAGCAACATAACTTGCCCACAATGAACGAAACTATTGCCACATCCCCTGATTTACAAAGTGAACCTCATGTTTTAAATGTAAAAGAGGGTAAAAAAGGATTTAGAAGTCGAAAGTATAATTTCAGGCTTTAGAGACAAGCAGACTCTATTCCCTTGATATTTTCAAGACTATTCACAACCACCAGTATCAGTCAGCAACAAGAACACCTTTCATTAGCCAAAGTAATGGGAACACAACACTATGCGGTAAGCATGTATTTATTTTTAATTTTTAAATGATAACAAGAGCAACATATATGTTTTTCCAATTTCTCACCAATGATTTAAAATAGTTAAACATATTATATAATATTAGGAAACCAAAAGGATTTTTAAGCTTCTGGTGTCCAATAGATTAGTGATGAGGTTGACAAACGGAATTACAAATGGCCATGAAAACAGCTACCACTCTGCCCGCAAAGACTAGGGAAGCAAAATATCACCTAACTCTCTTTAAAATCACCAGCATTATATCTTCACACAAGGACACACAATTCCTGTCAACTAGGACTGATCCATTACTCTTAAACATCTGATAAGGAACTTTCAAAGAGATCCAATGACTTTCTCTTCAAAGTGATTTCATTATAACCAAAAAACTGTTCAGATAATACAAATGCTTTTCACCACACCTAAGCAAAAAATAAATATACCAGCAAAAAATAAAAATAAAAATAAATAAATAAATATGCCACTGACATGTTTAGACCACTTGGGAAAACTTGTGTTTTCATTTTTTTTAACCCAACAAACATTTATTGAGTTCCTACTCTGTTTCACTTTGTGTCTTCAAAGATCTCAGAGAATACCACACAGGAATGTGGATTATGCAAAACTAAGGACTAATACTCTTTCTAATAAGTCACCAAAATTGGAAGGAAGGCTAATTTTCTTGAGAAATCATTTATTTTCCAAAATAACTCTATAAAGTAAGTGTTATGTCACTTTACAAATTAAAAAGAAACTAAGGTTTCAAATGGTTAATGAATTTGCCCAATTTCACTCAAAAGTGGAGCTTGGAATCAAATCAGGCCTTACTGACTTCTGGGGTCCACTTTTACTCTAACATGGATTGTAGTTATTCTGAGTGAGGTACCTTAATAGGCATAAAATTATTAAAATAATTCTTGACACATAGTAGGAACTGCATATTTTTGCTTTTATTATTAATGTTTGATTATTTGATAAATATAGCAATGATAAAATAAGTAATACAATATTTTAAATATACCTGTAAATATGTACTATGTTGACATTTATAAATGAAACTTGATCATTACCATCGATATACTTTATATATTATTTAGATTATATACAAATTTATAATTAATATTTATATCAATAATTCTTCAGATGGTTAAAACGTTTCCAGATACTTAAAATTTATTAGACATTTCAATAAAAGCAGATCAAATTCATTTTCTCCATATTGTACTACTAGAAAAATATGGTAATACTGTGCCTAAGTCACCTGGCACATGTTTTAAAAGCTCTGATACTACGATGCGCATGTAGTATCAGAGCTTATGATACTACATGATAATATAAATTTTAGGGGAGTGCTGTAATCCACTGGAGACTTCATCCGTCATCTGGATAAATATTTCCTTTTTTATTGTAATATACTCCCTGGTGATATGGACTAACAATATATTCATGCTTTGCTGATACCCCAGAAAATATATCAGTACCGCTAATGTTCATACAGAAATGCCACTGCAGAGAAGAGATTGCTTGGTTGGGCCCACAGATCTCCATGTAGCATGGTGTGATTATGAAGGAGACCGCAGCTCTACCATGAAGAGGCTCAACTTGAACCAGGCCTCCTGCATTGCTCTTCAGGGTTTAAAGTCCTCCTCATAATACTTCTGTTGCCGGGTAAAGGAGAAAACAGTCTGTTTTAAATAAAACCTTAAACTCATATCATGTTCATAAATAGTCCCTCCATTATTCTAAGTTAGAATTGTAAATGCAACCAGTATCAGTTATTTGAAAACTTAAGAGCCACTGAATTCCTTTAAAAGCTAAAACAAAAAAAGTTTGAGCTTTTTTTTGTAAAGTTTTATAAGAAGCACATGATAAACTTTCTAAATCAGGTGAACTAATGAAAATAATACTGAAAAATAAGAATTCTACACATGTTGCATGATACAATTAGCATATTTTGTTCTAAAATATGGTTTTAAATGTAATTCATAATAGACTGGCATGGGTTACCACTGTAAAAGAAAGTACTTACATAATGAAATCTAAAACTGCCGTTGTGACCCAAATAACCCTACAGTTACCACAGCAACACTAAAGATAAGGTCAGTGACCCAAGTGATCATAGTTAAAACCAACATTCAGCCAAAACACCTAATTGGTTTAGATCTCTGAAAACACAATTGGTGTTCTATATTCCCTAATGCATTTGTCATTGTGGGTAGCACATTCCCTGAAAATGTTAAATGATTTAATATCAGGCAATGCTACATAAAAGGGAAGCTAATTAGAATTTCATTACTGGAAATAATATCTGTTGTCTTGTATGCCTGTAAAATTTATTTTATAAAATTTCTAACCCTTTTCCTGAATAACTGAACTGATCCCCTCAAAACTACCTTCAAAAGGTTACATAATAAGTATAATTGAGCCAACTGAGAACTGTAATTTGTAGCTATATCCCATCCCAACATATGTGTACCTACCAATTTAAATCAATATATTTACTTAAACCATACACTGTTCTCAAGTGATTGCTTCTATTTCTTATTAGATAGGTAATTCCCCATATTTCTAATGCAAACTTAAGTCTTAATGAAATTTGCTCAATGAAAATGGCAAAAAATATCACTAAGACTGATTTATATTGGATAAAGGTGCTTGCTCACTTAGCTTCTCCTTAATTTTCAAAGAAATGGCAGTGGAACATACTTTGACATATCTAAGTTTTCCTTTGCCCACAAGAGAGTTTCTCATTAGTGGCCAGGGATTTCTTCCAAAGAGTATGGGATGAAAACTCAAAACAAATACATCAACCCAACGAACCAAAACAAATAACAAAAATAGAAATCAATTGCTTAGGGAAGGAGGCAAGGGCCACTGAAATCTCAAAGATAAGGAATCAAATGTAGCATTTCCAAATCATATCTCATTAATGGAAATATGAAGACCCGCTTACAACCATTCTAAAATGTTCATTATTCCCAAGTGACAACGATCCAGTAAGTTAGGATCGCGGTTTATCCATGAGGCAGTGGGAGTGAGTCTCCAGAAACTTCCCACTTTCTGTTCTGCTTTTCTTCTTTCTCTGAAAAAGGCTAGAGCTGTGCTGTCCAATACAATAGCCACATAAGTCTATTTAAATCCAAATTTTAGTTATCTAAACTAGATCAAATTTCAAAACAAGTTCCTCTGCTTATATCTGGTCATCTGAACAACTACAATAGACAGCAATATGCAATATAACAGCCACTGTTGAATGGCATAGCTTTTGGAATTCTGTGTGTTTCTAATGTTTTTTTATTCTCTTTTTAAAAAATAAAAAAACAAGTTCCTCAGGTGCATTTGTTGCATTTCCAGAGTTCAGTTTCCACAAATAGATATTGGCTGCCCAGGTGCCTAGTGCAGACCTAGAAAATCTCCATCCCTGTGGAAAGTCCTATTAGACATCGCCAGTCTACACAGTATATAATGAGAGAAAATCGCTAATTCATTGATTTACCAGTAGGGGGTGCATTGTCAACAAAACACATAGGCAAAGAACTAGGCAAAAATTCACTCTGATAGTTATGTGCTGATTTTGCTAAAAAATTCCACTCCCAAACACCAATGTGGTTATAAAATTCAACAAGAGAAGTGTGATTGTTTCAGAGTTATACAATGATAAACTGCAGCTAGATTCCATTCTAATGATAAACTCTTAATGATAAATATGCATTAAGATTTCTCAAAAAGCTATAAATTATACTTTTTTGCAATAAGTTATGGAGCTGTAAGTGTAGAAAATGTTTGCTGCCTTGATATCCAAATAAGAGAAAAAGATTAATATTTAAATTTACATCCTCATTTGGCTTTTAAAAAAAAAAGCAGCAGATCATAATTAGTATTACTATTTCATGGCATATTAGAAGACAACTAAAGTTTTATATACGTGTACATGGTTCTCTGGATTGAGCCTTGACTACAGCGACATTTTTTGACTATCAGAAGTTGTTTAAAATATTTGAAAGAGATTATTTCGCATAAATAGTTGAGAATCATAGAACCAAACGCACAGGATGGAGGAGCTACTTAGTCCTTCTCAAAGGAAGCTGTTTGAAACCTAGAAGTTAGTTTATGCCACTAGACAAGGTTAGGTGCTACCTTAGCTATTAGGTGCTCCACCGTGTAACTGGAAGAACACTCTTCTCTTGAGTGCAGTCTGCATCTCACGACCTTCCACCCCTCCCGCTGTCCTCCCTCAGTCCCATACCCCACTTCAGGTCTTCGCGCCCACAGCTTTCTCCCTCCCTTGCTCATCCAGTCCGTCAGACCATGACTACAACTTTCTCTTCCTTCTTTATCCACCCTACACGCCACACAGCATCACTCCAACCACACTTGTTTTCCAGTTTTCAAAAACGCCAAACCAACTCAATAAAACCATAAAGTTAAACAATTTCTCCAATCCTATGTGAAAAAGCTACAGACTACATCAGAAAAAAGGAAAACTGTACCGCATAGGGATCGGTCTGCACATTGTGTGAGGCCCTCCACTTCCATCCAGCCCGCATTTCTGGCTCCCATTCGTCCGTAGCACGGCGCACACAGTTTTCTCCATTTGCGAAGGCTTTCCTGACTTTCCCCCAGCAAGGTTCTCTCATCTTCCAGTGTGTGCTTTAGGAGCCATTGAGAATGGCTCAGTCTTTACTCATCACAGACAGAGAGTTAAAGTTCTGGGGCACTTTGCTGTATTTCTTTTTCTTTCTTTTTTTTTTTTTTTTGTCTTTTTGAGACAGGGTCTCACTATACAGTTCAGGCTGGCCTTGAGCTCAGTTTGTAACCCAGGCTGGTCTCAAACTCGCAATGATCCTCCTGCCTCAGCCTCCCAAGTGTAGGGATTGTAGACATGTGCCACCATGCCTGCTTTGTTTGTTGTATTTCTTATCATGCTATGTTATAAACATTTATTCTATTTCCTGATTTTACTTATTATGTTATGGAATTTTTTAAGGGAAAGATGTTGTTTTGTTCTCATTTACAATTTACATCTTTAACAAACATCACAATATCTGACAGTGAATTTACTGGTAAATAAGTGAATGGGTAAATAAATGTATAAACAAGTGAGTAGGACATCAGCTCTAGCCCTTTCTAATAATGGTTTTTAGCCGCTACATGTGTCTCAGTAGTTGTTTCATTATTATGAAGAAATAATTCATACTACAGAGCAACTGAGGTGGTGCCTGTGAGCACGGCATGAAGGGAGAGCCCACCATCAGAATCACCTGCCAGTTTCTCATTAATGGAAAGCTCCTAACATAACTGCTTTAGCTGCAACAAAGGAATATTCCTTCTCTGTGCTATTAACTCTACTTCAATTCTTATTAATTACCAAATATCAAACCCTTTTCTTCATATGTAAAAATAAAAACATGGTCTCATTACACATACTTAATCTTTAGAACCAGAACAGGTTTGCAGTTGTACAACCAGTGTATAATAATTCAAGAAATTAATACGTGGAGGAAATTAAAATCAATTATTAGTACATGTGCCACCTGCTGTTCAAGGGTATCTTTTATTAGTAATATGGTAAACGTAAAGTGTTGGCATATACTTCATAACCAACTGGTAAGTAAAGTGCCTTTTGGAGTTCTGTGAGCCATTCTAGCCAAATTATTGAGATGGAAGCCTCAGTTGGGAACTTCTAATTTACAGCTGTTTGGTCAGAAGTACCAGAGTGTGTAACTTGGGTTTGGTATCTCAAAAGGGTGCAATCTTTTGGACTTGAGCATTTGACTGGTAGGATTTAATGCAACCTTGAAGTAGTCAGTGTCAGTATCCAATTGTTGGATTCTCCACTCGTGTCCAGAGAACTGGAGATTTGGCTGTTGGTGTGGAAAAAATCTGCACATTTGGAATGAGAAGAGCTGTGAGTGGAAATAGACCGTAGTAAATAATTATACAATTGTGAGCATTAAATGTCCTACATGTGCTAAGAATTCCCAACATTTTTCAAATACTAGTGAATAGTTTTATTTGAATAATTTAGTAGATTAAAATGTTTGCTGGTCTCCCCCCCACACCCCGTGTGTGTGTGTGTATGTGTGTGGGTGGGTGTCTTGCTGTCTATCTGTTTGTCTATCTGTCTATCTGTCTGTTTGTCGGTCTCATAGTCATTGTATTGTGGATAGGATAAGTATCTCTCCCAAGCTATTACACTCAAGCATTTAGTCTCTCTAACATCTGGACATTCTTTCTCCTATCACCTTAAAGTTATCGGGTTTGGCTTAATATACGATTTTAAATGGTCTATTTTTTCTGAATGTTTGTACTAGACAGCTTCTTTATAACAAATTTCTGGAATGTTTTTGAAATATTTAAGTTATCCACATCCTTTTCCTTTTACAATCTGTTTATTTCTTTAAAATTTTCTTGTAAGTTCAATTTTAAAACTAATACTTTTTTCAATTTCAAAGAACTGTAGCTCCTTCCCCCTACAGTTAAAGTGCTCTAACATCTTTATAGAACTTAGATGCACTGGATGAAAGGCAAAAGAGAACAAGACATACGAGAGTCATTCTTATAATTTATTGCAAGGAACTGGAATGTATTATAATAGAAACTTGCCCCTAACATGGAGACATTACATTACATTTGGCAGAAAAATTGAGTGAATGTTAAACTTTTCTTACCAGAAAGCCTAGTTTAGTTATAAACTGAAAGTCTGCATTTATTCTTTTTATTACATGTCACTTTGGTTCAGAAAAGATTTAAAGCAGCTTACTCTTAGTAGAACAAAATTACATATCATTAGGCTTTCAAAGATGAATTTTTGTACCATGCAATGTTATAACTTGACACTCTACATTTAGTTGTTTCATGATACCTTTTAAACTACAAACAACTTGTGATAGATACATGTTAAATTCCAAACAGATTTTCTAAATTTGTAGAATTACTCCTTACATTTTATAGCTATGAGATAAACTTCCCAAATAAGTTATCCAGGTACAAGTAATCTTATCTGAGCAGCAAATCAGGTCAGTATCTCAACTCGTAAGAGTCTTCAGGTAAATTCCCATGTACTTAATATTTTAAAATTAATCTCTTACTCTTAAAAAGTGTTTAAAGAGAAAAATATGCAGCCTTGTGAGACACGTTTCTAGATAACTAGTAATTCTATGGCAATAGCTTTCCTACTAGCCAGGTTTTAAAAAGTAATCTTTTCCACTAGTGAGGTTTTATTAATTAGAGTAAGTTCTTCATACAGGATGAATTCTTCAGAATTCTGCTACAATGTGCCCTTAAGGCATTTAACTCAAGATACAAGAAAATAGCCAAACAATAAGAATGTCTATTTTTTTCCAATTATGGAATCAACAACACAGGAAGCTCATTAGCACCCAGAAATTAAAAGTGATAGCCTCCAGAAAGAGATTTACATCTCTAGAGGTGACCCAATTCACAGATGAGAGATACCCTAGCACAGAAGAGAGGACTTACTCATGGCAGTTTTGTTTCTGAGTAAGCCAACAACATCACAGGGAAAAATTGAGTTTTTAATTTAAATCATGAAGTTTAAAGACTGGTACCACTACCAACGCACTGTATATGATCTTATTTTATGTTTACATCAAATGGTAGCTTCTCTAATCCTCCTAATTGTCTAATTCTCTAGTTTTTAATTATTTTAGAGAGTGATGCTTTCATGCCATGAACTGATAGCATTTCTCAATTTCTCAATTACAGCATTGTTATTTGAAAATAACTTTTACCATTCAGCACAGTGGCAAAACTACCGTCATATCTTTATGCCTAAGTGAACTATTTTCACCCACAAATAAATTATAGGACAAATTTCCCTCTCCATGATAAAATTTTAGTACTAAATTTTTCAATATTTAAGGAACACTAACACTAGATCCTTATTTCATATTCCATAGGCCCATTTACACAAATCAGGTAAGACAGATTTCTTCTGATAAATTTCTATCTCACCTAGAAAAGTACTTTAAATCTCCTGGCTTTTTTGAGACATTTTCATTGTTGTTTTTTATTTTAAACTATATTTTATCACCTTAATATAATATAAAAATGATAAAGTATTTGGAAGATATGTAGGAAGAAAAAGAAAGTATATTACCTATCTAAAATTCAATCCCCCAATAAAATTAGTGTGAACTTTAAAAACAATTTTATCTATTTATACCAAAATTTAAAATAATCCATTTCTATTTAAATATTTTTTGCAAATACAGAAAAGCATAAGAAAAATGCCACTTGTAATTTCACTGTCTCAAACTACCATATTCGCGTTTCTATATACATGGGCCTCTTACTATTTTTTCCTTCTAGCATAGCAGTGGTGGGGGGGCATCTATTTGGTTGTTTGTGTAGCTAAAGTTCTGAGTCTTGTAAGCCCTGCTTGAGGGAAATCTCTTTCCTGAGGAACTGCCTTTGTCTAATTTTACTAGTATCTTCAGAATAAGGAATTTTCGTACTGAAATGAGCATAGCAACTCCCTCCCGTTCTTACGTGCTCCTAGCCGAGGCTGATTCGCAGTCAGAGTTTCTGAGGCTTTTCTAGTCAAGGGCTCTCAGATGGAATGGTAATGAGCCTGGTAATCACTACCAAGGGAAAAATACCAGCCCTGGATACCATGGCCTCCCCAGTTTTTGGTTTCTCTTCTTCTTCTTCTTAAAATTTTATTTTAGGCATTTCACTTACCTGTTCAATGAATCATTTTAAGAAGACTTATGTTTTTGGTACTTTTCCTGAACCCTGGAACCTTTGAGAAGGTCCCTTTGATGACATTCTATGAGACAATTAAGTGGGATCATAAGTGCTTGATCTCAAGCTTTTCTTCCACAAATGCACATATCCTCTGCCTATGATTGGGCCAGTTAGGGTTTCAGCAGTAAAGGACAGAAAACAGTGCTGACTTCAGCAGAAGAGGAATTTGATGGGAGCATATTTTTTAAAGAACAAAATCAAAAGGAGACCAGACGTCAGGTAGAAAACAATAGAGAAAGGGCAAGAGTCGTGGTGAGCACCCCCGGGACCTGAGCTGCGGCTGCTACTGGACCCTGCTGCTAACAGCAAGGTCAAAAGCCGCACCGGGAGGGTAGGAGACGCTGATGGAGGGGAGGTGAGAGGAGTTACCTGATCTCACTTGTCTCCTGCTTCCTGCCAGGACAAGGAGCAATTCCTCCTACCCTTAGGGAAAGTGTTCACATCCTCAGGGGCTAATACAGATATTCGGTGCAATTATCTGTCTTCCAGCCTTTACTGCACTTGAGAAGTCTGACACCAACAAGACTTTGCCCCCTCATCTACCACGTACTGTAGTCTGCTCGCCTGGGGAGGTTTTCCCTCACACTGCTAATGTGAGGTTCCCGCCAGGGTGTGTCTGGACAAAGTTCTCCATTCACTGATCTTCATTTCATCACCCTGGACACCGCACCACTCTCCCCAGACGGTCTTCTTCAAATTTCTTTGTCTATTCTTTTAGCTTTAGCTGTCTGTTTCTTAGACACTTATCAATGTTAGATTGATGTTTCAGTCTCTGTTTTAATTTCTTTTTTTGAAAAAGGTTTACTCAACTTGTTCTTTCCCTCAGCATTCAGAGGCATTTGTCATGTACACACTACATCTCCAATTGCATTTTTATATGTCAGTGTTCCTAATTTAGATTTGCTTGGTCATTTTGTATATTTTAATTTTCTCTTTTATTGATACATAATATTTATACATCTTTATGGAATACATTAGTCACATGGACATACCATCTGACACATGGACACACCACTTGACATATGTACACAGTGTTAAATGAGTGAATCAGGGTATGTTTAACGACAAATTTTCATCTCTGTAAATGTTAATAGCTTTTTATTTTTTGGTACCGGGAATCGAACTCATGACCTTGTGCTTGCCAGGCAGGCGCTGTGCCAGTCAGCTATATCCCCAGCCCACTGTTAATAATTTTGATGTCCTGGGCATTTCGTACTCTTCCAGTCATTTTAAATCGTATCAGAATATGTAAACCAATATCTATCCTGTTATGCTGAATAACCAGAAGCAGTTATTCTGTGCTTTGTTAGGGCTTTCTTTTTTAAGTTCTTTGCATATTCTTTCACTTCTGCCATTTTTAGTTTCCAGTAATCATTTGTCTTTTCTGTTCTGCTGAGACTGGGTTTCCAGAAATGAATGAAAATATGTGATACTCATCTTTCTTTGTCTGGCTTATTTCACTTAACATAATTATTTTTACTTTACATTGCTACAAATGACAGGATTTCACTTTTATGACTGAATAAGATTCCTTTTGCTTCCTGTCTATATACGTACTTTATTTCTTCATTCACTGACTGATGGATGTATAAGCTGATGTCATACCTTAGCTATTGTGAATACTGCTGCAATAAACACAGAACTACAAATCGTCTTAGAATAATGATTGCCTTTCCTTTGGATACATACCCAGTAATAGAATTGCTAGAACATCCAGGAGTTCTATCTTTAGGGGTCTTTTTACTTTCCTTATTTGTTTTCTTTTTGAGTTAGTTAGTTTGCTTGTTTGTTGGTTTATTTTAGACAAGGTGTCACTCACTATATAGCTCGGGCTGGCCTCAGAATCACAGTTATCCTCTGACTCAGCCTCCTGAGTGCTGAGATTACAGGCATAGACCACCGAGTCTGGCTCTAGTTTAGCTTTTAAAAAAATCGCCATACCGATTTTCATAGTGGCTGTACCAATTTACATTTCCAGCAATGGTGTATAAGAACTCCCCTTTCTCCATATCCTTGCCAGGATTTTTCTTTTTCTGTCTTTTGCTGATATCCCTCCTGACTTGGTGAGAAGACGGTTTTGATATGTATTTCCCTGATGATTAGTGCAGCTGAGGACTTTTTCATATACATAGTATTTATATGCCTTTTCTTGAGAAATGTCTATTCCTTCTTTAGCCTATTTTTCAGCGGTTCATTTGTTCATTTTGGTTTTCAACATTTTGAGTGCCTTACATATTCTGGATATCAATTCCTTTTAAGTTAATAGCTTGCAAATATATTCTCCCACTGTGGAGGTTGTCTCCCTGTTCTGTTGATTACTCCCTTTGCTGTGTGGAAGCTGCTTACATTTAATATAATATCTTTCATCTATTTTTATTTCTATTGCCTGTCCATTAGGTTCTACCTAAGAAATCATTGCCTATTCCAATGTCCTGAAGTGTTTCCCTTGTAAGTTTTTGGGGTAGTAATCTCACAGTTTTACTTTTAACATTTAGGTTTTCAATCCACACGATTTGAAGATCTATATAATCCAAGAGAATATAGTTTCATTGTTCTGCATATGTGTGTGCAATTCTGCCAGCACTCTTTATTGAAGAGACTAATGTTTCTCCATTGTATGCTCTTATAACCTTTGTCGAAAATCACTGGCAGAATAAATGTGGATTAATTTCTGGATTTTGAATTCTGTTTCATTGGTCTATGTGTCTGTTTTTGTGCCAGTACTACACTATGTTGTTTACTACGTCTTTATAGAATATTTAAATTCAGGCACTGGGGTGTGATGCTTCCAGAATTGCTTTTCTTCCCCTCACCTCTAGCTACTCTGGTGTTGAGTTATTTAGGATTATTAGTTATTTAGTTATTTAGGATTATTTTTAATTGCTTTGAAGACAGTCATTAGTATTGTGATGGAATTGCACTGAATCTATAAATTGCTCTTAATAGCATGGTCTTTTTAAAAATATTGTGACCGACAAACACACCATGTATTTCCATTCCATAAAATCTTTAATCACTGTTTTACAGTTTTAATCATTGGCATCTTTAACTTCCTTGGTTAAACTTATTCCTAAATATTTTCATAAATCCGTTAATGTTACTCTATCCTCGTAGCTCTGGATGAGTGCCACTTGCTAACAGTATATGATCTTTCCGAAGACTGCTGAATGCAGGCTGCTGGTATTTTACTCAGAATTTTGCATCTGTGTTCACCAAGCTGTTTGTACTTTTGTTGTTTTGTTATATCTTCATTCTGTTTTGATATCCGGGTGATTTTGCACTCAAGAAAAGCATTTGGTAGAGTGTCTTCCATTTCAATGTTTTGTAGCAGTCTAAGAAGAATTGTAATTCATTTTTCTCTATATGTGTATAGAATTTAGCAGCAAAGCCATCAGGTCTTGGGCTTATTTTAGGTGAGATATTTTTAATTATTAATTCAATCACATTACATTACTTATTTAGATTTTTTATTTCTTCTTGGTTCAGTTTTGGTAGATTGCATGTATTCAGACTTTATCCATTTCTTCTAAGTTTTCTAGTTTTTAGAGCATATAATTGTCCATAGTAGTGTCCTTGTATTTCTATGATATCATTTGCAATGTTCCCTTTTTACCTTTTATTTTGTTTTAAATCTGGGTCCTTTCTCTTTTCTGTGGTTAGTCTAGCTAAAGGTTTGTCCATTTTATTTATCCACTCAAAAACCCATCTCTTCTAATGGCACAACACCTGCCTGGCAAGCTCAAGGCCTTGAATCTGATTCCTGGTACCAAAAAAAAAAAATCTCTTCATCTAATCAATCTTTTCATTGACATTGTAGTTTTGAATTGATTTTTTGATACCATGATCTTTATTATTTTATTTCAAGCAATCAATTTTGAGTTTCCTTTTCTAAACCCTTGCATTTTTCAGACTATTTGAGATCTTTATTTTTTTAATGGGTGCATTTATTGCACCCATGCAGTGAGTGCAATTGGTTCTGGGGCTACTAACCTCTTCTTTGGAGCTATGGGACCTTGATGACAATTTTTCCAAGTCTTAAGGAACAGAAATAGTTAGCAACAGGGCTTTTGGCATAAGCAGCGGTGGTCCAGTATCCACTGGGTATTGAGGAAACTTTTTCCAGGTCTTCTGGGGCATGTGCAGATGATACTTTGGCTCATGGTGCTGGTACTCATTGTAGAGGTGTAGGATATACAGAAGATCATCCGTGGGTCCCGTAGTTTGAGCATGTGTGGTGCTGGAGTTTGTGGCTTTGGTATCTGTGTTCTTGGAGCTACCAAGGTGGATGGAAATATCCCTAGGTCACATGGAGCAAGTTCTGGTGAGGAAAAGCATTGTGGTATCTGTAGCCATAGTCCTGGAGGTGTAGAGCACACAGAGACTTTCCCGACTCTCCAGCAACAAATTTGGGTGATACAGATGCTTTCTGTATCACCAGCAGCAATTCCCAGGCCACAGGCTGGGAAGGAGACATTCTTTGTTTCCTGCTGGATAAAACACAGGTACTTCTGGAGGTTGGGGCTGAGAAAAGCAGCCGGGTGTTCCCCAGCTCCCAGCAGACTAGCAGGTAAAGCTGGGACTCTGCAATAGTAGCTACAGTTAGAAGACCATGGGCCAGAAGATCTTTCTTAATCCCGAGGGATGAGTACAAGTGGACCTGGAGGTTGTGGCTACTGATAACTGTGTTCTCAGATCTGTAGGAAGCAGCTGAGACATTTCTTACGGCCTAATAGGAAGGTCACAGTGAAGTCAAGACTTTGCAATAATAGTAGCTACACTCCCCAGGCTTGGACCGGGGAGGAGACCTTCCCTAGTCCCTACAGGGCCAATGCAGGGAAGCCTCATGGCTGTCCTCGTGGCAGCTGCCGGTTCTGATGCTGCAGGAAGGTGAAGTGGTTGTCTTCCACCCAGCGCAAGGTGCACCAGCCTAAGGCTTCTGTGGGCATTAGGAAGGCAGCTGCTTGCCTCTAAGCAAAAGATGCTAAACATAGCATCTAAAAGTGATTGTTTTAGTAATTTGAGTTCTTGGGGTACTGATGGGGGACCCAGAGTGGGTTCCTTTCTTTGGAGCAGGAGGCTCTTTGCCCATCCACCTTCCCAAACTGTATTTAAAATTTGTAAAGATCTTGGAAATATCCTGTGGGTAAGACGAAGGGCTGCTCCTACGGTGCAGCTTGCTGTCACTTTCCCACTCACCTTTACGCAGCAGCGCGAAGTTCCCCTTACCAACTGAAGTTACAAATTGCTTTGTTGTCTTCTCTAGGTTGTCGCTGGTGACTCTCCATGGTGTTTAGGGTTCCTGTCACTTCCTTCCTAATTTCCACAGTTCTCTTTTATTTGCTCTCCTTGAATTAGCTTCTCCTCTGTTGCCCTGATTCTGCTCTGTGGCACAGTCACAGCTGGGGCACCTCTACTCAGCCATCCACTAATACTGTATTTTTTAGCATCAAGTCCTGTCTTATTGCTTCCTTCACACTTGCTATTGTCCTTTCATCTTAGCTAGAGTTTGCCTTACAAATACGTAATTTCATTTAAAAGAAGCTAAGTCTTTTGGAAAGACGTTGATGATCCTGAACATTTTTTCCCAGTGCAGAATAAATCATTTTCAAAGCGTCCATTTCCTCTAAGTCCTCCTGGCCCCACCACTTTTTTGTCCCTCGGCACTTTTTCTTAGGTCCTCTGCTTCTTTTCTCCCGAGTTTCATTTGTTTTGAGAGTTTTCTATTTATTCATCCTCAAATGAGACGATACCAATCCAGACTCAGTGTCTTTCCACAAAGTGCTCAGATGGCTCTGGCCCTGTTCTCTGTGCACTGCTGCCATACTGAGTGTCCTTTTCATCTCTGCAGCTGAGTGAGCTGCTGTGCATGGCTTCTCACCCATTTCACATCTGTAACCCTTCTCCGGCCAAGATGTGACGCCCCTCGGCTACCCCTGTCTCTACAGTTCCTAAAGTATACGCCCATCAGGGCTCCCTTGCCTCCCAATACTTTTATGGATGGAAAACATAAACCTTCAGTTACATATATCCCAGCTCACGATTTCTACCTGGAGCAGAGGCCTGTTCATTCTCTGTCCTGCTTCCAACTGGATCGTCAGAGCTAGAGCTCCCCGTGAGTCTGAGAAATGTACTCCGCCCTACAGCAGCATTTTCATTTTGGACTAAGGCTGTAACAGAGGGATGAAGATACTTCCTCCCTTTTATCATGTGAACAGAATAAATTGGGCCACTGTTGAGATTTTTTATCACACGAATATAAAATATAAATATCAAATATGCATATATTTGAATATATATATTTCTCCCTAGAGATTTAACTTCTGTTATCACTAGTTTTTATTATCCTTCAGCTTTGTCTTTTTTGAGCCTTTATAGATAGTTGACTCTTAGGTGTATACACTATTTTCAATCAGAAAATTGTTGCTAACTTGATTTTATAAAATTACTACAATTTTTAAATTTGGATTTTTATATCTTAACAGTGTTGCAGGTAGAAACAGTTCACAAACACACCTTTGGAAGAACAGCAACATAAATGGGGATTTATAAATCCAACATAAATGTTGGATTAAGCTATTCATTACATTACAACCCTAAAGTGTATTCCTGAAGAGCATACTTAATCCAAGCAATTCTATCTTTACATTTTCTAGACCTACTTTTCTTCTTGTAAAAACATTTAATTGCACAAAACTGTGATTAATTAGTAATTTAAGATTTAAGTGATAGTTTACAACCATCTCACAGTATCATGAATTATACCCCGAGCTATAGCAGTTTATCTCATGAACTAGGCACAGTTTCTCAAGGCACATTCATGGTTTGTTGATAACCGATAACATGGAGTTGTTGTTAATGATTTATTATTAGTAAATGTGGTCACTGTTAAAGTATATTTTTGTTAGATTTGTAAAACATCATTTTTCATTGAAATGGGCCCCCTCTGGCCTCGAGGCTGACAAGACACAGCATAATACAGTGACTCTCAACAGATTTATCGCACCAACCATCATTCAGACTATCCAGCAATCAGGCAAAGTCGTATGTTCTGTGTACTATATAACATGGCTATGGCTTAGATACAGTTTATTTCCTCCCGAACTCACGTCGCAATCTGGTTTCCTGTGGTAACGTTGGTGAGTGGGGCCTTTCGGAGATGATTACGTCATTAGGAGGCATTCCCGGCTTTCTCCCTCCCACAGAGCGACTTCCGCTCGGAGGGCCTCCACTCGTTATGGCGAGAACCCATTGCTGCGAACCCAGCTGGCCCCGCGCTTGGCCACCTCCTTACACACAAGCTTGCCTTCGGCGGCACCCGCCCTGCTAAAAGGCAGCACGAGGTCCTGAACAGAAGCCAAGCAGATCGTGGCGCAACGCTGCTGGACTTCTTCGCCCTCAGAACTGTTCAATAAAATAAATCTCTTTTCTTTATAAGTTACCCAAGCTCAGATATTGCTACAGAAAACATGGATTAAAACAAACTTCTTATCTCAGTATTTATCTAAAGCACTGAACAATACCTCTGTTTTACCAGCGAGAGTCAAGAGCTCCCTTAAAGATACACATTTTTAGATCATAACGTTCATTCTGTAGATTAAATTCAAATGTGAATTCAGAAAACGTTCATGGTGCCACTTGAGATGTCTGCAAAAACAGTGCCAATGCAAGCAGAGCACAGTGCTGAACATCTGTAACCTCAGCGCTTCGGGAGGCTGAGGCAGGGGGGTTGCAAGTTTGAGCCACGTCTGAATAATTAAGCAACTTAATGCGACTCTGTCTCACAATGAAAACTAAAGGGGCTGGGGATGTAGTTCATTGGAAGGGCCCTCAGGTTCAACCTCTGTGGCCTCCATCAAAAAGCAAAGATGCTCAACCCCCACACTAAACCCAAGGAGCCACAATCTCTGAGCATGAGGTTACAAATCTGTTTTGTAAAAAATAATTCCTTTAAGATTTTACCAGTGAAAGCTCGAGAATCACTGGCCTAATGAACTGAGTAAAATATGGACTAAAAAATTAGCCTGAGGCATCAGGAAAATGGCTATTTTATAGTCCCACTTAAGAGACTTCAAGGGAAGAACCAATATTAAATTCCCAAACTCCATCAACATTTATTTTATCTGACACAATCAGTTCCGTAAAATGGTTCCAGAGTTCTAGTAACCCAAGTTGCTTGAATTGATACAAATTATCTGGGCATTTACCATGGGGAAATGTAGTGAACCATTTAATTATAAGAGCAATTTTTCCCTAGAGGCTTCACCAGATCATCTAACAAAAGAAACACATTCAAACTGCAAAACATGTATCAACCACCACAGAGAAAACCGTAATCAGACGTGAACCATTCTGTTAATGCTCACGGAACTTTCACTGTCTTGTCATTACTAATATTCTAAGAGTTAACCATAAAATAAATGGTCATTTTCTTAGACAACCTTGCTAAAAAAATCATCTGAGAATACATCAGCTGTGTTACAGAGATATTTCTAATAACATCATCAAACAACCAGACCCAGTTCTGATAGTCTCCCACATAAATGATTTGAAATTTAGTATTTTGGGGAGGCAGCAACCAAATCTTAAAGGGTAAGAGTGAAAAACTGCTGACAGTAATTTTGTCATTATAGTAAGACTTTCAACTGGTTTATAGGTTATTTGGAAACAAAGTGATCCTACTGAAAGAGAAATTTTGAAGCAGTTTTTCATTTTCATTCAATGTGTGTGAAATATATATACATACACATACATATACACATACATACATTAAATCAGATTGTTAACACCCTTGTTTTCAGCTATATGTAGACATAATTCAAATATATTTACTATTAGTATATTTTCAATAAATATTGTGTAAGAGAATTGAGAAAAAAATCTCTGTTTATGTTTCAATAAAATTTCACCAAGATGAGAAACATCTTAAAATTTTATTTAAAACATATTAGTAAAAAAGAGTATTGGTAAATTTAATTTAAAAATAAAAGTAAATTAGCGATGCATGCAAGAGTTTAGTACTTAAATTGGAAAGGAGTATTTGGAACCAATTAATTAAATAACTGGAAATTTTTTTAAAATCCACATGATAGATTAGAGAATTTGCCACTATTAAATCATCTGGAAAAAAGATTCATATTTTCTTCAAATAGTAGGATTAGTTGTAATTTAGTGAAGTTGCTGATTTGTTAGCGATGGATCCATCTCAGTCAGCTGTAGACAACTGAGGAGATCCAAACATTACTTCATCACAGACTAATTGTTTGGGTAGATATCGTCATCTTCAGATAGTTTATGAGGAAGGAGGCTGAAGGATGTATAGTTATATAAGGACAGTACCTTGCACTGTGAGGAAAACTGAAGCTGTGGCTGATCCGCCTTCACTGGAAACCACACAATGGTACTCTCCAGCATCGCTGACCTTCACACCCCTTAGCTCCAGTGAGAGGTTGGCCAGTGTCCTCATCCTTGCAGGCTCTGCCAGTCGAATATCTCTGCCGTTCCTCTTCCAGGTTAGATTATAATCCACGGCACTGATGACAAGACATGTCAAAACGGCTCTCTCTCCAGGAGTGACCGTAACATTATTAGGCACTTGGATGACCGGAGGTGGCTCTGTATGAAAGCAAAAGATCCAGATCAAGAGACCCAGAAGCCTTCCGGCTCACCTGTACACTGTATAAGGTTCAAAAGCTGAGCAAGCGCTGAGTATCCAGGTAGCAAAGCTGCAGTACAATAGAACTTGCTGACTAACTCCTATGTCAGGGACCCACCCCCAACTCCCAATTAGGAACCACTTAAAGAACAGTGTTAAAAATAATGTACATTTACATACCAGAGAATGCTCAACTCCAAATCCACAAACTCTAAAAGTGAGCATCAAAGAGACATAGCAAAAGGATATGGTTGGGTAGATTTAGCATTGTGAAATGAAGCAAAGTTTTTATTTCACTTTTGATAAAGGTAGTATACAGAAAAATATATATAGCATTTTTTAAAAAGGTGAACAAAGATGGCAGACATTGAAAAAACACAACAATATCGGGTTCGAGAGAGGTTACAGTCGCACTAAGAAGACCAACAGCAACAGTGCACCAGCAGCCTCCAAGCAAGGATGGGTGAAGACAGGCACCCACTTTTCATAAATGTGTAGCCATAGAAACATGCGCACAAAAGGCACCGAGTAATGAACACATACATAGTTCAGATTTGTTCAAAACAAATATTTTGCTAATGAAATATTTAGCCAACATTCCAGAGAGAATCCCATATGGCTCTTGTTTTGAGGTTGACTCTAAATTCCCCTTTTACAGCTCACTTTGTCACATGCTTTAAAACCATCTCCCACAGCAATCCATTATAAATAAGATAGCAATAAAAACTGATAACTGCTAGCTGAAAATCTATTTGTTTGTTTTAGTTAATGTACAAAAGCATGTCAGATATTTAAGATCAAGTTTACCCCAATGTATTTAAGGCTACACATGAAAGCAGAACAATATCACAAACCTAGCGTCAAGACTGGAAGCGAACATGCCAAAAACCACAGTGGCTATCTCTGAGCAATAGAAGTGTTTATATATTTTCTGTTATATTTATCCTTGTATACCAAACTTTTTCTAAGTGCTATTTTTAAATTACTTTTTAAAATAAACATAAACTTTTTATCATTCTGCCATGTTTTTAAAACCTTCAATGAAAACAGGAAATTAATCTAGCAGAAACAATACATGACAAAATTAGGAACCCTTGATTGCAGTCTGGCGAGGGTTGACACGTAAATTAAAGGATCCTGTTAAATTTGAATTTCAGATAAACATCAAATGATATTTTACTATGGCGGACGCAGCATTTGGGACACACTTCCATGAAATTCAACTTTACCTGGACTTCCTGTTTTTCTATGTGCTGAATCTGGCAGTGACAGGATGCCAGATCCTACCCCTACAGAGCCAGGTGAATCTAGGTAAGTCAACTTACTGGCAGGTTTGTTTCCCTATCTGAACGACGGGGTCATTAAAATAAGTGATCTTAAAGACTTCTTGTAACTCGAAGGTCTTATGAAGCTGACATACTGAAATCAGGCCACTTCTAGGTACAGGAGCCCCAGTCAGGGCGGTCCCAGCTCCACAGCGCCCATGGGATCACGTGAGGCCCTTGTTGAATCTGAATCGCAGACCATATCTTTCCACTTCCCTCCTTCCGTTACAGGTGCGTCCCCTGGAAAAATCCCCAATAATGCAAACTCTGCCTCGGAATCTTTCTTCTTCAAATATAAATTGCAAAGTAAAGTGACAACTTTATAATAACTTATATGGGCAGGTGAGGTTTGAAATAGGACTGGGGTTGTAACTCAGCGCTACAGTGCTCACCGAACATGCATGAGGCACTGCGTTCAATCGTCAACACTACCACACACAAAAGGTTTGAAACACAGGACACTACCATGGCACAAATACCTGGAGATGTGGTGCAAGGACACCATTATACGCATGTGAATACATCTGCTGAGGAGAAGAGTGTTGAGGGGGAGTTCTAGCAGTTTGTGAAAGAGGCTAAGATTATAAACACTGGACGATTTAATTCTGGGCATATACGCAAGGGCTTTCCCGAGTAAAGTCATAAAGAGGATAGCATATGGTACTGAAGCAAGACACTTGACCAGCATAGGCCTCGGGACATTCAGGATCACTGGGCTAAGAATCAGAAGTCCAGGAATCTTCTTCTCCCCACCTACTCTTCTAAATGGGTTACTTGGTTGCTCTAAGCTTCTGTTTCTTTAGTTATCAAATGATGAGATGGCGCCGAATTACTTCCAAGTCTTATCCTATTCGAGAATATCATATAGTTGCAGCTTAAGGTTTCCTGCCACTCACATGCCCTCAGCAAGTTTTTTCTATTCAGAATTTTACATAAATCCCCAAGTTCAGGTACTCTGAGAGTATATTTGTGTGTATCTGTGTGTGTTGGGTGAGAGATTTTGTGTTAAATAAAAAATCAGCACAGAAAAGTTAATAGAACTGTGCAGTACTATTAAAGTACTGGATATCATTTGAAAAGAATGAGATCTTGATGGCTCTTCAGTTTTATTTATTGGTTCCCATGTATTCATATTCAGTGAAAGTAAAGCACAATGCTTTCTTCATCTAGTTTGTATTTAAAACAATTAATGGCCAACGTTTCAAATGAATGAAAAATCCTTAAACATGTAAAAACAACAAAGTGCTAAAAATATTTAAGTAACATATTGGTAGATAGCTAACTTTCCTTTAAACAGCCTCAAATATTCTTTGATTTTATACAATAGAATTACAGGAGTTACACAAAAATATCACTATCTTCCCTACAACTCCTTTATAAAATATAAGATCTGAGTATTCTGAAAGTTGATGCCTGACCCAACTGTGCTCATAAACAGTTCCAGGAGTGCTGTCCAACTAGGACCTCAGCCCAGGCTAAAGGAAATACACAGGAGGTGGAGGTAAAGCATGGTATCTAAGCAACAGCTACCTCTGCAGGAAGGGTCCACTTTCAAATCTAAGGGGCACTTGCTTGTTACTTCTGGTTTTCTAATTATTGCACCATCAGTGCTTCTGCCCTTGTCTTTCATAAGTGAGTGGGAAACAATTCCTGAAAATGATTTCCTATTTACACCATTACCTGGCTGGCATGGATTAGTTAGTGCTTGCAAGGTACATGTAGGGTACACAAACAAAAGGCTCCAGACACCACACAGCCAAACTCAACAGCTCACAAGTTCTTACTGGTACTTCTCAGTTATTTCTGCAAGTTGTCTGAATCAACTCACTCAAATCTCTTTCCCTGTTTCTCTTTTCCTAATTAATATCTCTGAGAAAATACTAAAAGTTCTCAAGTGTTTGTTTCCCCAGAAGCTTAGCAATGTTGATACAATTCCAATACTTTTCATAACTTTTGGAGATGAAAACCTAAATAGCTTGTGATGTATGTCAACTTGCTAAATTATTTCAGAAGACAGTCTTTGTTTTTCTAAGAGTAAAAGAAGACAGTTTTGCTGAAAGAAAAACATTTGCCTGACTTCCAAGCATCTGTTTCAAAGTTCAGAAACAGTATTACAATTAAAATTTTTTAATCTTAAGTTATCTCAAGAAAATATAAAGCAATACTATAAACAAACACATAGATTGTTACAAATCAGCAGTAGGCATATAAATATGGCTCAAAATAGGTTATTATTAAACCCATAACAATAAAAGTCCAATTGAAATAAAGTTTAATATATGGATATACATTAAGTGGCTTAATCCTGATTATTGGTTAGGTATAGATGTTTTCTCTATGAGTTCTGGGAGACTAGGGAAAAATTTTTTATTTTAGTGTATTTTACCTTATAAAATATGAACCTTGGCTCCTATCTACTCATGGAAATATATATATATCTAAATGTCAAATAATTAGCATACGTCTTTCCTTCTTAGTACCAAGACTATAGACATGGAGATTCTCTGTTCCTAGAATGTGATCACTTCCACTATTTTGTTCAATTTTGAAATCAGAATTCATTCATAAAAACACTCTGTTCATTATGGATATGGGAAGGAAAGGGAATGCTTAACTTTGTTATTATCAGAATAGATCCTGTCTTTAAACTTTATTTTCTCAAAGGGAAATGCCATGTAGTTATCTCAGAACAGTAACAATATCTTAGACTAACAATGCTTATGATAACAGTAATGGCACATTAATTGTTTCTTTGTGATAAGCTACCTTGTAATTACTTTATATATATTACAACCAGGTAATTCCCACAACTTCTCCCTGTGACACAACTACTACTCTTACTACATTATTTTACAGTTAGGACAACTAAGACATTTTGTTCTTAAAGGCACAGGGAAGGTCAAACAGCTGCTATGTGATAAAGCCAGAACCTGAGTTCACCATTCAGTACAGTAGAGAAATTATTTTAAAAGATCATAAACCCCATTGTATAAACACAGGCTGGTGAGCACACATCCTGTTTTACAGCTATAGTTGTATGCTGACAACCATAGAACTCTGTGATAAATACCTGATACATCAAAAAACGTCTGTGCCCGCCCAGTCCCTGCACTGCTGACAGCAATGCATTCATAGGCGCCTTCATCAGACAGAGTGACCTCTTCAATATCCCAGTTTACAGTGGACGATTCTCTGGGGGGTGAGAAATGGAAACAAAAATTAGTTATTATAAAAACTAGACCCAGTTGAAAGCAATGCTATGGCTATTTCTCTTCGAAGGATTCATTCAAAAGAGCAAGGTAGAGAAAATAAATTGATAAAGCTGCAGAATTATTTTTATCTTAAAAATTACACATCGTTAATATTTTAACAAGAAAGTCAAATTTTCTTACTCAGAGAAAAAGATAAAATGATGACAGGAAGGCTGCAAGTTGCTTTGGAGAACCACTTTCTGGCTATGTTAAAATATAACAGAGCTGAAAAATAATTGTGAAATCTCTCTCCTTTCCCTGTCTTTTCCAGTTTTTGACCACTTTCAGTGCAGACCCTACCCAACATAACTGAACTAGGTTATTAGAAATGTGAAGGAAGGAAATGAAATTTTCAAATCTAAGAAGAAAAGGTTTTCTTGATTTTCTTATATATATGGTGCTATATACCATACCTGATTCAATATACATATACAATTTGAAAAGTACCAATTTTAAGTCAAATTCTATCATCTAGACTAAAACAATCCTTCTTCTATATTAGGCATTCATTCCATTAATAATATTCATTCATTTAATAATAATACATATTCTTTGTCTTTTAGTACTGTCCAAATGACTTATTTTCTATAAGCATCTTAGTAATAGATACTTACTCTTTGTTTGAAATAGTGTAATAATTTACAAATATAGGAATTACACTATTTTAAAATACACTTGAAATGTCATGAATATTTTCATAATTTTTTCTTGTCTAATGTGTAGCTATTCATATTTTTGAAATTCTAGCTATAATAAAGGTGAAAGCCCCATTACGGTATCAAGGCACTAAATCAAAGTGGTATAAAAGGTCATAACACCCGGCCATAGCTCCAAATCTTTCCCACCCAGACATTCTCACCACCATCAAACAACCATGAAGAACTTACTGAGCTTAACTCATTTTTACCACTGACCGAACATCTGTAAAACAATATTAAATCATAGGTTCCTATAATCAGGAAAGTGAAAAACCAATCAAGATTATTTTTTATATATTATAATAACTGAAAATATTCACATCTGTTAATGTTTTCTTTTCATTTTTACATGTACTATATGTATGGGGCTCTTACCATCACATTTAGAAGAAAATGGAATACTGTATCTTTAACTATTCTGTATTGATCACTTAAACTGCATCTTGAAAGCTTAAGTGTAATATGCTAGGCAAAAACTTGAAAATGTGATTTTCTAGGACGTCCCCTAGGTTCCAGGAAAATAGGAATTTAGAATGTGTACACCTTTGGTGTTCTCTGCAGTGTCTGCTTCAGAGCCAAGCATATACCATATTAGAATTTGTCAAAAATTTAGACTAATGACAATCTTAGAATACAAAGTGACAACTCTTCTAGCCCTATGTCTTTCATTTTAAAAACAGGAAATTTGAATGACAAATAACTTGTTCAAAGTCACATAACCAGTTTGCTTATTGCTTAACGAATGCTTTTTACATTATACTTGGCTTAGTTTCCCCTTGTTTGCGAAACATTGCATGAAAGTAATTTTCTTTCTCATGTAGAATTCTCACTTTAACTAAGCACTAGATAGCCACATTTTTTTTTTTTTATGTTCTTAAGGGATGGACTTTGGAGAAAGAAAATGACTGTGTCCAGTAGAAATATGTCATTTTGTTAAGGCACAGCGATCCCTTGTTACATCCCCTGGTGACCAAAGTGACCGACATAAACAAAGACCGGGTCACACGTTTCACATTACAAGGGAAGCCAGAGCACAGACGTGCGAGTGACTCAGGGTGAGACAACCCGTCTATCATCACTTAGGTCTAATTTTGTCTCCAGCTGCTCACATCCAAGATACACACATCCACGATAACACATGTCAGCAAGGCATGTCATATCTGTGGGCCCCAGAGCCGGAGGAATCAGGAAAAGAATTCTTGTGGCTTACCTCCCAGGAACTGTGTGGAATTAAAGAATTAATGTTTAGAAAGAATCTCAAGTGTCTTTGAAGAATGTTATTATTTCAACAGGAAACAGAATTATTTTATTTCATCGGCCAGTTATGTAGCTTCATCGTTTTCTGTCCTGGTCACTTACGTTGCTGCTTATAAAATATGAAGCTAAGTAAGTCTTCAAGATACACTATTTAAGGAGTGGGAAACCACTCCATTCAATCTTTAAAGGATAGAAAATAGTCTAGTCATGATGAGTACTCTTGCCATATATTTTTGCTTAAAATGACTCCTCCTAAAAAGACAATATAAACTAAGACTGTCAGATACTTAATAAATTATGTTAATATTGAATTAACAGGGGAAAATATTGGTAAAATAATTCCCAGTATTTTTTCTTAAAATGTAATTTCTTTCATGATAAGTTAAAAAGCAATACTTTTTAGAAACTATTTTCCTCCAGTTTTCAAAGTGTATTTAATCTTTACCACTGGGTCACTTATATTTGTGTAAAAAGTCATTCAACTTCACAAGGAAAAGTTGGTATCTTCTGGCCTACTTGTGTTGATTACTCCATGCAGGAGCCCCGTATGTTCGGAACCACCTCCAACCCTACCTCTCTCACACATCCAACTCCCTGACCGCATCTTCTACCCGTCTGCTGGGGCGCTTGGCCCATCCATGCTGGGCCCCGTGCTTTCTTTAACCCGTGCCCAGCCCACATGGCCCTTG
Source organism: Dinomys branickii (assembly GCA_004027595.1). Lineage (NCBI taxonomy): Eukaryota > Metazoa > Chordata > Mammalia > Rodentia > Dinomyidae > Dinomys > Dinomys branickii. The sequence continues at coordinate 284,351 of PVLD010000186.1, forward strand.
CACCCTCGTACTTCCTCTTCCTGGGGTGTGAGCCCTCGTGCCTGGCTGTGTGATGGGCCACCTCTCTGACCCTCCCTAGGTCTTTGGCACTAACGCCCCTTAACCTAAGTTTTAAAATTGCAACTTGGCCAAAACCACATACACCCCATCTTCAGCATTATTTTTCCTAATTAACTTGCTCTATTTTTTTCTAGCACCTTATCAGATTCATTTGTCAGAACATTTTAAGTCTGATCCAGACTTGCTTACCCCAAAGCCAGTAGCGCTAAACCTTCAGGGTTTCTCCTTTGCAAGGTCACTTTCTAAGATCTGCTAAGTAATAATAATAATAATAATAATAATAAATTTCTATATGCTTTGTCTCCACCTGAGGCCTTCAGGTCATATAAAATTCAGATTTTGTAAAATCTGAATAAACCCTTGAACGTACTCCAGCACTTACTATATCACCATTCTGCCTTCATCATCTGTTTTTTTCTCTCTCTCCACAACAACATCAGTTCTACCAGGGCACACACCTGTGTCTTTTTCATTCACTGCAGTGTTACAAGATCATGAAGTAAGTAAAAATTTCCAGCAAAGAAGGCACTAAAAGTAAGTATTTACATGGTATTTACATGTTTAATACTGTAAGTTATTACTCATAGAAACATTTACACACTTTAAATACTGGTCTACTCCAAGTGCAACTCCATTTCTGACAAAGCTCAAGGTAAAGGGCAAAAGACTCTCCACAGAGCAGGAAATTTGGCCTGGCTGCAGGTAGTATCCTGGGGTTTTTGTGGGCATTGTAACCCTCGGAGCATCTACAAGAAAAGAACATAGGCAAAGAAAATCTTAATGATATTAGGTTCTTCCTGTGAATGCACTTACAAGTTCCACATTTAAATTATTCCACTAAATCTTGACATTAACTAAAGTCACTAAAAATCATTTTAACTATCTAGCTTTTTTTCAAAGCTGATTCCCATCTTTGGACAACCCCAGGACCTCTCGCTATGGTTTTCATACAATCTAAGACTACACTGATTTTTAGACACATTACTTTTGGTACCATCAAGATACAAAACAGTTATCATGTGAGTTACCACACATCAACTATAGATCATGTTTGATTTTGTAAATATAAAACTTTGTAAAGAACTCACAGATCTTAGAATCAAATATATAGAGTGACTATTTTCCCAAAATGAATAGGCAATATTTTTAACAATCTACCCTATTTTGTTGCAGTCTATTTAGTAGTTACAGCCACTCACTTTGAATACTGTATTTGAGGAAATTTTTAAATTGGTTCTATTCTCATCATTTTACAACTATTAAACAACAGTAGCAGAACATTTCTGAATCTCACAAATCACCACCTTGTGTATAAATGATACACTATTGTCCTTGCACCTCATAGTACAGCTTTAGAAATGATCCCTCTACATTTATGTAGGTCCACAGTTGAAGCTATAGTGGTAGTGTCTTGGTCAAGTTAGTTAACCTTGAGAAGTTGTTCAAGTATAAATTGAAATGCTACCTGATCTCTCCAAATAATCTTTAATCTGTGATATCATTGACACAATAGAAGATAAGATACTTTAATAATGAACTAACTAACCAGTTAAACAAATCAAAGGAGATGATAATCAGTTGTTCACAATGCAGTACTGCTCCTGAAGCTAAAAGTTTCAGACAACTGTATTTATAGTAAGCCAATTTAGATATCTTAATCAAGGTTTTTCTAGGGACAGAGTAGCAGAATTTCCAAGTTCAATCTCTTACAATTAATTAATCAAAATACTCAAATCTACAATCAGTGAAACAACATGTTAAATTGGTTATTACATGGATGTGTTATTTAGTGATTGAAAGAAATGAGACATTACATGTGTGTAAAGGCTAATCAATTTGGGGACAAAGTAGTAACTTGAAGACAATATGTATTAGCTCACAGTTCATTCTGTACCACCAGGGCCCCCTTAAGCCATCCATACACCAACGTTGTAGAAAATGCTGCCTCACCTGGGATAATATTAGAAAAGGAAACGCTTGACACTCTCTGGAAGAGATAATCATCCTTGTCATAGCCTGTTACTTGGAGAAAGAAAGCTTCGTTTGGTGGGATAAAGTCAGAAATATTCCATATGCCATAAGGTTTTCGATCTGGGTAATATTTCACAGGAATAATCTTCAGAGAGCTTCCTGAGATACTCAGAAGCTCAAGACGATCTACTCTGGCTGGACTAGAAAGCCCAGAAGTATTCAACAGCACATAGGTTGGTATTCCTACAAGAGAAAGACTTATTATTTATAGTTAGCATGCAGCTGGAATTATACAAAATAAATATTTGTATTATATTGACACGGAAGTACCATAAGGATGAGTATTACAGATGCCTCTGCACAGAATCCACCACTTATAGAATCTTTTCTATCTAAAGAGCTAGCATGTAATCACAGACATTGAGAAAGTTCTATATAATTACCTTTATAGGGTTATCAACCAGTTATACATGTAGAAATATCAGAACTATGAATATTATCTTACATGTTGAATTACCTAAGTACGTTTAAAGATTCATTATTTTGCGTCCTTATAGAAACTGCAGTAACAAAAAGAAATGAACAAAGACCAGGAACAAATTTTAAAGACCACAGTTGAGTTTTATGACTGAGCTTCTTTTTAGCTTTAAGATTATGAATCCTACTGTACGAATAAAAACAGGAACAAGGATAAACTGTAACCACCTTCAATAGTTTCACCTTTGAGTATACAATGGTACATGGTGTCTTTAATTCTGGGGCTGTACACATGCATTCCATTTGACAATAGGGCAATTTATAAATATTTAGTAAAAAAATTAGTACTTCTTTGTATTTAGTGAGTATAAGGGATCATTGGTGTGCTGACTAAAATGATTATTTCTAGGTCCTGTCTTCTGTGGCTGTAATTCAGGATACTGGAGTGAGCCCCAGGAACCTTAGTGTTTACAAAGGTCCCTGAGCGCTTGATACTACTGATCTTGGTACTCGACTTTGAGAAACAAGAGCTAGGCCAAAATAGCAATCGTGTTTAAACTAATGATGCTATGCTTCTCAACTTCCTGAGTCCTGCAAGATTATAAAACCACAGACAGAAGGAGAAATACTTTTTTCTTGTTTAGCTACTGTGCCAGTTTAGGCAGCATGCACATACAAACCTTGCACAGGTCTGTTGACTGTTTTCTTGAAGTCCAAAGTGGGCTTTCGGGAAAAACCAGCTCGGAAATCAATAGTACTGAGACCAGTGATGCGAATGGAGTGCCTCCCACTGCTAGAGGTCTGAAAATGTTTAATGACAAACCCAGTAAATAGTTGATACAGGATGCTGGTCACAGTGAATACTACTGTGGTAAACTGCAGAGTATTTAATTAAAAATGATGTCTACATAATGAAGCTTTGACCTAGGTGTTCTGAATTTGGTTATGATTCTGTATTTTAAAATGCAAGTTTTGCTCTACACACCCTAAGAGAACTGTAAACTCTAAAATAAAATTCAGTAACGTATCTCATGTTAAAAGGTCAGAGAGGTACAAATTATTCAGTAGACTCTATAACTATTCAGTCACTGATGAACAGAGTGGAAGTAAATCTATCAAAGCTCTGTACAGGCACAGGCACTTGTTCTCTACTGTTCATATGGTAAATGTTCAGCAATTACTGATGAAATGAACAAATGTTTCAATTTTTCTGACGCAAATACCATCCAGGTTCAACTCTGGAAAACACTTCTATTTTCTTTGCCTGTGGAACATTACCGGGATAAGCACAAGAACTTTGTATTTTCCACATGTCAACCAAATGCCATCCTCAGCTCAATAGTATTCTAGCTAAGGCGCTTAGTGCAGGAATGCTTATCTGACTAGAACATGGTCATCATGCTTAAAGTGCCCATGATGGCTGCAGGAGACAGATGAAGAAGTAGGGATGTTTAGACATTGCAGAAACTGGAGTGAAAGACGCAAAATATAGTCTACACTGTTCAGCTAAACCTTCATAAAGGTGACAATGATTGCACTAAATTATCATAAACTAAGCACTAAAGTGACTCATATGTACATAATAAATAATTTGGATTAGGGCACAGGAAATAATAATAATAATGCATTTCCTCTGTGCCCAGACTCTTTAAGTTCATTTGCATATTTAATTCACATTACTTTCTATCATTTTTCTCACTCTCCAGATAAAGGAATCAAGATACTAAGCTGCCAAACAGTTCTCCCAAAGTCACAAGGGTCTCTAACTGAAAGGGTAGTATTATAATCTAAAGGTCAGGTTCCATGCTCTTCACAAACAGGGCTACACCAGCTACAAAGGTAAATTAGCATTAGTCTCTGCCTCAGTTTCTCTCAAATTAATGTCTGACCACCACCTATGCCAGTACCTACAACTACCCCAACCATGTGGGTTGTTAAAAATGCAGACACTTGGGCTCCAGTCCTGATTTATTTAAGTAGAACCTCTGGTCATTGGAGTCTAGGAATCTGCATTTTAAAAAACACCTAAGGTTTAGAAACAAAAACTTCACTTTATCTTATAGCATTGATGACTAAGATTCTGTCCCAGAGTGAAAAAATAAAACTGCACAATGCAGCATTTAAATAGCACAGGAAGTAAGAGTAGAAGAAAAACATTCCAAGAGTAACAGCAAGGCACCAAGTATGCATATCAATCTCAATACTGAGAAGACACTGACAATAAAAAATGCACCCATCTCTGAATAGCCAGATGGAGCCACACCAGTATTAAAGAGAGGCCACCTACAGAGTTTCGCAAACTATAGGGTATCACTGTGACTCCCCTCTGTGTTGCCGTGAGGAGAGGGAAGATGAGATATGTTCCTGTTGCTGGGGTATTCTTCCCTCATCCCTAATCATCTACCCAGTGTTCTGTGAATAAATCAGCCATCAAAGGTTGTTTTCAAACAGTGCTGCTTAATGTCTGAGTGGAAAATCAGAAATTATGCAAATGTTTGAAAATATGCCATTCTCTGTTGCTAAAAATGCATTAAACATAAACAGATTTGAAGACTAGGGAGCCCCTTTTCATATAAAATTATTGTAAAATAAATGAACTTTGATCTTTCAAATACCACACTAACAAAGAATGTTAAAAATAAGATAGGTTTTCTACTCTATGAACAGTCCTAAAATCTGAAGGATAGTAAATTAAATACTAAAACATCTTCCTTCCATGGTTCTATATTATACTGTAGATATAGATACTAGCAACATTTGTACAGAATTTTTAAAAGTATGTAAGTAAAAGATATCTCCAAGCGAATCAGTTTTTACTGTTTCCCTACAACTCAGGGTTAACTAGGGTAAGGGAATAAAGTATCTATAAATAAACCAGAATAATTTCAAAATATAATAAAAAGAAAACTTTCAATTAATTCAGTTAAAATAGCCTATAATACTAATCCCTACATTTACCATTTTTAATCATTCTCTTAAAAAATTACAATACTTGGAAGATATTTTAAGAATAATAAAAATCACCTTAAATTTGTTCATAAGAAGTGCCCAAATTTTGCTACAAAGTAAAGAAAGATGTAGTTTTTTCTTATCTGGTCTATCTAAAAGATATTAGTGCAGTGAAAATAAACGGGTCTTATGTGTTCTAATAGTAAGACCAGTCAGCAAATGGAAGGAAACAGGAGAGAAAAATATTAACCTCTATAAAATGCAGGTTAAGACCAAGCCGCTCAGAAAGTATCATTCCTAATTCTCACAGAAGCTCCTGTGAAAGTCCTACTAGTCACCTCATTTCACGGAGAGCAGAGGTGGAATTCTTTGTCAAAGAAACAAATACAGCAGGTGGCAGGGCTGGGTGGGAACTTCCGGAGTATTCAGAGACCACTCTTAAGCTACTCTCTGCATTTCTCAGAATGCTCTCAGTGGGTTTGATTCCTCTGGTTTGGAGGGTAAAAGTTGAAATATGCTAAACTGTTGTGCAGAATGGAAGGAGAATAAAATAGAACCGTTGGGACTGTCCAGGGAAGCAAGCAGAGAGAGGTGACAGGGCAACAAGAAACACAGGCCCGGGGAGCTCACCGGGGAGTAGAGTGCTTCAAGAAATAGCCCCCAAATTGACAAGTAAATCTCCTGAACTCACAAAGTGTTTGCTGTTAATGGATTTGCTGGGAAATTTTGATGAGATTGATTATTTCCCCGCATCAGAATCAACATGCAAAGCCATGAGGCAAGGGGACTCTAAGGAAGCAGCTCTCAGGAAACTGCCGGAAGGTTGGGGGTAGGCTGTGCATTCTCCCAAATTATGAACCTAGAGTAACAGGAGAACTAAGTGATGTGAAGATGTGGCGTGGAGGAACAAATAAAATTCAGCTGTTTCTGTGAGTCAAGCGGAAAGACAACCCAGCTGTAGTTCTTCACCTCCTCCTCCCTTCCAATTTATTCTTGCCATCTTAGCATCAATTCTTATGTATGTAATAAAAAGTGAGGCTAAAATTTCTGTCCTATGTTTTTCTACTTGGTCGCTTATATCACGTACACTGAACCTGTGGGTAACGTTATTATTAGAAGCAGACTCTCAAAAGCAAAGTTGCACTACAGAAGGCCTTGAAGTGTCACTCCTGCATGCAACTGCCTTAACCTCAGGGCTACTGTAGCTAAGAAATCCAGGAGCATCACAGTGACACAATTCTATAAGAAATCTTATAGACACTAGATGCTGGACAGGGTTTAATGGGGTAGAAACCTGAGAGCTGCATTTCAAAATTCACTGAATCACACCATTTTTTAAAAAGTTTATACTCTGAGTATCATATTCATGATGTTCTTGAAGTATCTGAATGAGTAATGCATGGGCTACTACAGTGTGAGCAGAGGTGAGGGAGGGCTTGGCACAAAGAAGCTTGCACTTAATCCACATCAGTGTGCTGAAAGTGTAAATAGGTGGGCTTGACCTATAAAAGAGGAAGAATAAAAGAAGAAAAGGTGACAGCAAAGTAGACTTGAGCCTAGGTTTCTAATCTGGAGCAAACCGACTAGGAAATTAAGGCACAGGACAAGTTAAAATGCTGTAGTACAAGCACCATGGAGAGCTCCAGGGGACTTGAGATGCTTCTCTGACGTCTCAGCTCAGATCTTCCTGGCTAGCACCATTACAAACGGAGCTGTCTAGTTTAAGGGTGAAGGTTTATTGAATATCTGACTATATTCAAAATTCCTTTAGGGCAGTAGCCATGTCACATTCATAACTTATAGAATATTTCTCAATATGTACTTACTATGAGTTTAATAAATGAGTTTAAAACCACTAAACTGCCTAGTGCTGATCCTCTCCCTTAGATTCCCCTAAGATGGGCTAATGGTATTCATCAAGAATTCATTTAAGTGTTCTACCTGCATTATGCTGAGTAGAATTATATATTATCTTACAGACCCACAATTATATATTATTTTATATAACCCTATTACATCCAAAGATGATTTTTATAGAACCACAAAAAATAGAGGCTCAAAGAAACTATTACTTACCTAAGTCCTGACATCAAGTCAATGCTGTTTCTATAGTACCTAAGTTTATGCATAGTAGTATTATATACTCTATGGGTAGCACTGGTCCTTATGACATAGAAGACAAGAATATTGTTCAACTCTGTGTTTGCTGCTCCCCATTTCTAAGTACCCTTCAGTTAGAAGCAGTCAGGTTAGGTGGGTATTGGTAAACTCCTCTATGAAAGAAAGAAATTTTAATTTCGGTATTGTCTAATTTGATCGTGTGAATGCTCCCATCATGCCAGCTCCCAACACAAAGTCACTGAATCAGGAAGACATGTATACAATCAACTGCCCATGAGTCACTGGGAGTCAGTGTGAGCCATCTCCAGCACACCATCAAGCTGTAAGTCTGATCAATGATTTATAACGGGAATACAGTGTGCCACTTCTGGGAAGGGATAGAAGTACCATAAATCCTTTCTCCCTATTTATCTCATATATATTCCCCCTGGCTTTTGCTTTATGTAAGTGACTAAAGGGCCTGTATGTTCTAAATTGTAGTGGGCTCCTCAGTGTTTATAAGACAGAGCATCTTTTTAAACCCCATAGGACAAGTGCTATTAATGAGGAATTAAACTTCCTGTGGTGGGCCAGTGAAAATTTCTCCTAGCGCTAAATATGAAACCTATCCTGTTATAAATTGAAATAAAATCTAATATCGGTTTTATAGCTTTTTCCTATAGAGTTGCAAGCTTTATATAATAGCAAAGCTCCCTACAGGTAAAAAGCAAAATAAATTATGTATAACTACATTAAGATAAAGAAAAATGCATATTTTACATATATTCAAGAAAATAAGTAATTTTACTAGTTAATCTACCCATAGTTAAGACATCTCATAAACTTTTTTAATTTTAAAGAAAAAATAAGAAAAACAAAGGTAAAATTTCAAAATGAGATTGTAGCAGAGTAACAGTGGTTAGTACATTCATATTGTTATTTTCAAAGTAGCTACTCAGACTGCAAGATTTAGGCATGAGAAACTGATCAAGCAATACAGATGTAAACCTTTCTCTTCAACGAATTAATAGCAATTAAAGATTTCATTTACTTATGACGATATTAAGTAGCTGTTATTGTCCTTCATTTTACTCAACACCTCTAAGGTCAAAGAGATACTAAGCAATGGATATTCAATTCAAATAGACATTCATCTCTTTTCAAAGTGTTTGCTCTTAGGTGACACATCATTCTTTTCAAAATTAAATAAAGGAGAGTTACAATCAGTTATATATTGAGAACCCACTGTAATCCAGGCATTGTACAAGTCACAACAAAATAATAATATCACCCAGATTTCAGTGTGATGGCAAGAAGAGAAATGCAACATAGAATAAAATAATTTCTATTTAAATATACATACACACATATGCTCGTATTTACATATATATTAACGTATACCTAAGTTTATCTCTAGTTAAACAAATATCTTTTGTAAATAGAAGCAATCTTTCTAGTTAATGATCTGATATGGACAGACCACTGCCAAAGTAAATGGATATTTTCCAGGAAACATGCACTATAAAGCATTTCACTGACCCAAAACATTGAATCAATGCTGTACTTAATCCATTAATGCTACACTACACCTGGTGTAGTTAAAAGAGTCATCAGGCAAGAATAATTGGAAGACAGCACAATAACATTCCTGTGTGGTCTCTGAAACTCAAGGTGGATTTAATTATGATTCCTAAACAAGCTGATGCTAGTTGAGTATGATTTATAAACTATTCTTGTTCTGCAAGAATGGATTAGTGTACTTTGACAACCGATACAACCACCTAAAACCAAAATATTTCTACTAGTCTCTGAATCACAATGTAATCACATGTTTTTCTCTACTTGGGAAATTATCTAAGGATGGTTCATCCAAACTACTTAATGGAAACATACCCCAAGGGATGTGCTAAATTACATGATCACACTGATAATCCTAGACTAATAGCAACATTGATATTAACTAAACCCATTATTTAGTATCTTTGCACAGAGTTTCCTTAAGGAACAGAAGACAAAAATTGGCCCAGAGAGTTTCAGTGGTTATACACAAATACTCTATATATAGATGTAGCTGCTTGAATGGAAAATTCATATTGCTCCACAGCAATAAGATCCAGGATTTGCAGCTTCCCTACAAATGGAAATTCAGGGCTATAAAACAAACGTCTGCTTTTCATAAAGTTTTATGTTGCTTTCAGTCATTGTTTAGCATAATTTACCTACATCACAGGCGACCTAAAATGTCTGAGTTGCTTAAATGATTATACAAATGAGTTGACTCATTGTCTCTGTTTTGTGAAAGCTCCCTAATATGTCACAGTAAAGTATTTGCTGGAGAAACCACAAAATAAAAGAAATACCACTTCCCACAACATTTTAAATCACAGACACATTAAAGTGTTCTGTGTATTACACCAACTGTAGGAATCTCAGTGCATACTCTGCCTGCTTCCCTAGACCTCATCAGCATAAATGTATTAATTTTCTATTCATAAATATTTATATAATTCTTTCCCAGACAGTGTGGTATCTACTAGTGACAAAATCTAGTCTACAATAAATTGGGAATAGAAAATTTGCACAGAAATAAAAATAGTACAAAGGAGAAATTAATCCAAAAGGGAAGTGCAGAAAACTCTCAGTAGAAAGTCAGAGGAAAAGGAAGAAAAGATTTTAGAGAAATAAAAGATTTTATAGAAAAAAATCTCACATGCCTTGAAGGAAGTATTGCCATTTGAGCTGAGCCCTGGACAGTCCCAAGTCAGCCTGAAAGGAAAGTCATTCTAGGAAGAAGGAGCCACTTGGGGAAAAGTGCGCTGCATGAGAGTGGAGGAGAGGACCAGCACCCAACTGTATCTGACTAAAGTACAAAGGCAGGTGGTGGGACGTGAGTGGAAATAGTGACTGTCACACAATTCAGTGATCCTGCCATAACGTGCTACGGTCCGCTAGTAGCTAGACTGTTCTCCATAACTGGGATAACAACAATTGCTTCCAGTTTAGGGGGAAAAAAAAACCTTTATTAATCCTTCTGATAGAGCAGACATTTCCCACATAGGGTGCATGGGAGATAATTCTCAGGATACACTATCTAATCTTAGCCATTTCTCTTCACAATAAAATGCACATGTAAAACATTTATCATTCATTCATCATCCAAAAGGGAGACCCAGTGTCAGCAGCGGTATTTAGAGCTGTACACTCAGCTCAATTTTCTTTGCACAATCCTGATAGATTCTTTCCATGTTCCATACAGGAACAAAAATGTTTATTGTTTTTCAGTTGCACTGTAAGCCTCACCCTTTGTTTCATTGTTGTTAGCACCAATTTTATACTAGAAGTGATATAAACCAAGAGTGGAGAGATGTAGATATAACTTACAGGAACATTCTAACAGATACAGCGTCGCTTTATTCTTCCCGTAGTTATAGGAGACTGAGCTTAGAAACTTGTCTAAACAGAGCTTTCATTGCTTCATCAACTTATCATCACTCTCCTCACTCAGAGGCTAATCCTCAGTTACTTCTCTGTTCTAATTACCAATTAACTGTGCTTAGTGCCCAGTAAGTAGCAGGGAATATGGCCCGAGGCAGACACTCAGTAAACATTTACTCAGTGGATCTCTGAATGAGTAAGTGTGTCAGGGGCAAAGCAAAGCAACAGCCATGCAACATCTTCTCCAGGCAAGAGTCTTACCAGAGCAAATATCACTGGTGGCAATTCAAATGCCCCGAAAATGGGTTCGAGTACCATACCATACATTACTAGTAATATACAAGAACCATGCTGTATCACTCAGTATATTTCAGAATCAGTTATGGATAACTTAATATCACGAGTCAGAGAGCAAGAAGACTACCTCCGGACAGCTGGCTCAGGACACTACTGACTCAGGTCATGCTTCAGCCTTTGGAGGATAAAGAGACTCAACGCTTCTTATATTTATTCCTATTTGGTTACAGAAAGTTAGAATCAACAGTAGTATTTGGGGCAAGTTTATCAAAATAACTAAAATATTAAATTTAGCTAAATGGATTGAACAAATCATAGCAGCAAAACACACCATCACTGCCAACACGTACGAGGAACTACATGACTAAAACAGGCATACAGCGTCATTCTTGGTCCATTCCATAAGAAATTTCCAGATTGATTTTTCACCTGTTCTCTCATATTATCCATCTACAGGGCCAGGGATAGAGCTCAGTGGCATAAGCACCTGCCTGACAAGAGCAAGGTCCCGAGTTCGATTCCCAGTACCAAAAAATAAAGAAATAGAGAGAGATGATAGACGGATAGATTACCCATCTCCAAAAAATCCATACTACAGTTTCTGTTTTTCACCTTTACAGGACTTAGAGTTCTGAGAATAAATAACTGATATCCTAAGACTTAAGCAGAGTAATGTCAACTGTCATTCCTTAAAGTGGGAAAATTAATGTAGATGTTCTTTCACGATAAAGCCTCATTGGCATGCGGCTGTCTCCTTGGGTGTCACCACTTCTACACATTTTAACAGTACCTTTGGATTTTGAATCATGGTAGAATAAATCTCTTTTCTTAGACAGGGAGGCCAATGTAATGAAAGAGAAAAGAATACGTGCAGCGTCTTCGTTCGGGTCCTCCCAGGAACCCGGCCCCAGGTGCTCACCTGGGAGATGTAAAGGGTGCTGACAGGCAGAGAGGAAGTCATACAGGAAAGCAGGGAGGGCCGATAAAGGGGGGACTTCAAGATTGCTCCTTTGGGAGCATCTGGAACTTATTCCTTCAGGAACTGAAAGCTGCTCCTGAGATGTATTAATTCCTCAGCAGAACAGTTTTCCCCTGTTCTGGGGAAAAAAAAAGCCATCCCAGATATAGAAACATAGAAATGATTTGGAAAAAGATCAAAACATACTGAAAAGTCAGGAACATGGGCAAGCCTCTCAGAGCACCTTGTATACCAGGTCATCCATACAATTTGCAGTAAAATTAAATCTCAGATTGATGGTATCTGAATTTTGTGTTTCTATGCTTTCTATCTTTCCTCTATACGATTAACATAGGATTCTTCCACGGACTGACTATATACCCTTAAGGGAATGCAAGGACTCTAACACCATTTGTTTTGAAGAACACAATGCATCCACCAAGTAAAGCAGCCAACAGTACTTGAGTGCTTGCTCTGTCATGGATACTATGGCAACTTTCAGTCTTACTTTAATTCTCAGCCCTACTTAAGAAGTGAAGGGCTTCTGTCCCCACATGATAGAGGAGGAAAGCAGGGCACAGAGAAACTGTTCCCAAGAAAATACAGCTTTTAGGTTGAGATTTGCACCCACACAGTTCCTTCCCAGAGCCTGTGGCTCCAGCCGATATTGCCTCTTGGCTCCGTCTCTGATGATTTTGGAAGCAAGGGATGGATAATAAAATCAACCCACAGACTTGATGACAGGAAAACTACCCAAGAATTCTAAATGCTATTATGTGGCATCAGCGACATTCAAGGTCGTCAAAACTTGACACTACCAAATTCAGGTGATCGAGACACCCCCTACACATGAACTACATATATGGCTTTGTATTAAAAGTGCTCTCCGTGACTGCAGGAGTAGTTATAAACTATTGCATACTCTTTATAAACATGCCAACATCAAAATAAAAGAATAGACAGACTTTGTGAAATAATACCTTCACTGTCCACATTCCAGCCTCTGGTTCTTTCACATTCACCACTTTGGCAGAATTATGGATATTTAATAGTTCATTCAGGCCCAATCCCTTTTTTATCAGCTTCCCTGAAAGATAAACATAAAGGTAGCAAGCATAATCTTTCTCCTGGTTAAATATATTAACTAATTGAGGGTTATAAAAAGCTAAGTGTCTGATCAGGCTTCAAATAACAGAAAGAGTTTTTATTCAAGTGTGTTTCACACTAACCCAAAAAGCACTGATTTCCTATTCTTTGGCTAAAATAACAGGTACTTTGTTTCTGGTATACATTACCTGGCAGACAGTTGTTTCCACAGCTTAAAATATTGTTTTATTTAGAGCTAAAAATATACTTAACTGTATGGTTTCTGGGCACTACAACTAAAGAAAAAAAGATTCCCATTTATCATGCCAATTTCGTGGCAAAATAAGACTAACAATTGACAAAGTGAAATCATATTTCTGAAGCCAGCCTGGATAACAGTGGCTATGCTACCAAGAAGGGGTGTGCAATTGCTAGAGGACTAAGTAGATTAAATAGATGGCAACACAGAAAACCAGAATAAATTCATTCTTGGCAATCACTCAAGGTATTACTAACGTGAGAGCCCTGGATGTATCTTTGAACAAAGCGCAAAACTTTAAACAGTTTTCCATAAAGTACAGGCGAAGGGTTTATCTATCCTAGAAATTACTAAAGGAAGCAGTGTAGTGAAGTAGCGTGATACCAGACCCTCCTGACCTGAGATTTATCTACAGTATCTAATACTTGAAAGTTACAGAAGAACAGCAAATTTGGAATTCAGTTGTAGTCTATTCACTATGTACTACTTGTATAGTTATATAAACATGTAAGTTGCAAGTACACTGTGTTGCAATAAAAAGATTTCAGTCACTGTGTGTCTAATGCTTTTTAAATTAGTATAAGCAACACAGTGGATAAAAAGCTCGTAAGTATGTAGATCATAGACAATGCAAGTCTTCCCTGAGCAGCATGGATGCTGTTACAGTGGATATGACCTCAACAGATAAGTCCATTAATGTGGCCAACCTATGGAAGTCTTGCAAAAAAGAAGTTTATTGTATTCATTGCAATGTATTTGCTAGTGTGGATGCAGCCCCTAAGACAAGTGCACATGCTTCTTCATTTGTTTTCTTCTAGAAAATAAAGAAAGCTAGTTACCTCCCTCTTTATAAGTAATATTTACAAAGAGAATAAAGTATTTTAAAAATTGCAATGCCATGTTGGAAATAAAAGCATTTCGCAAATTACCACTAGGCAAAAAATATTTCTAAATCAAGGAAGAAAAATGAGATTTGTTTTATTATTAGGTTGTTTTTCGATGTAAGTCTTATAATTATCAACCAGCAGCAGAATCAAGGAAATACATGGCTATAAAATATAATAATTGAAAGGACAAGCTAATTAAAACATGCCCCTGCTAATAATATAAAATTGCTTTTTAACAAGTTTCTTCTGTAAAATTACACCTTTTAAAGAAAATGATTCAGTGAAAAATAAAATAGTTGTTTAAGAAGCAGATTTTTGGTGTGATTCAGCTACATGAATTATATTTTACAGTATAAATTACTGTGAAATATCTTACAGAGAGATGAAAAATATAATTTCAGTCCAATTTAAATATCCTTTAGGATAACTTACCTACAATTAATTTAACCTATTTTGTTTAAATATGAGAAGTTTTAGCTTTCTGAATCTTAGGTTAATTCAGCAATATTTAGGAATAAAAGACGTTCTCCTTTTTCACATCTTCTCTAGTCATTTCTGAATTTATTAAATATCTTCATGCATTTATGTAAAAAGTTTCCCCTCCCCCATGGTACTTTACAATGTGGTGTTTGATTTCTCTCACCTAAAGGATTGCGAACCTCAATCACTGGAGAAGGGCCACTCAGAGACACAGTGACCTCTTTGAGGCTGGGATCAAAAGGAATTTTCCAAGTATTCACAGCCTGTTCCAAATGATCTGTTGATAAGAGGTGAACTTTGGAGGCCTGTACTGCTTCTTCTACCCACTTTAACACCTGAAAGAGAAAGGGAAAGGTGGTAGCTGAAAGTGCTTACAGTCTCCACAGGTGGTTACTTCAGGTGTTCTGGTGAATGACTTGACTCACGTACTTCCTGTGGTGGGGGAGGTTGCTTGAACCATTGGTGAACATAGAACTTTTCTGACCTTCAGTCATTGCAGACTCAGAATAAACTGCTGGTTTAACCCATGCTCGAATTTTCCAACTTTGAATAATACAGTCAAAGTAATACTACAGTGCCCAGACACTAGTACAGTGAGACATGCAAAGACATTTTCTGTATCTCAAGAGATATAAAAAGAACCCATAAAAAGCAGACTAGTGTCAATATTGTGAGATCCTTTTCCTCCATTTTTTCTTCCTGGATTTTATTTCTTCTTACAGGAAACTTCTAGAAACCCACTTGGCAAAATACCAAAACTAATTTCAGTATGTTAATTGCTGTATTAAAGTATACTGTAATTATTGTACTATTTTATGTTATGTTATATAAACTATTGGAAAACAATTGCAATGTCAACAAAATAATTATTTTTTTCTGATAAAATAGATATGTACCAAAAATATACGAATATTTAAAGACAAGAGAAAAACATTTCAGATGGAAACTGATTTAAATCATTCATTCTAGAAAAGCACTCATTAGGAACATATTGAAAAACTGAGTTACAAGCCAGGCATGGTGATACACGCCTGTAATCCCAGCACTCAGGAGGCTGAGGCAGGAGGATCGTTGTGAGTTCCAGACCAGCCTGGGCTACAGAGTGAGCTCATGGCCATCCTGAACTGCACAGCAAGACCCTGTCTCAAAAAGGCAAAATAATAATAATAATAATAAATTTTTAAAAAATAAGAAACTGGGTTATGAAAGGGTGTAAACAGCAAACTCTACCTCATCCGTCTCTGTTTCACACATCCTTCAAGACTGTTTCATTTGTAATGATCTATTTTGTAGTTAGGCAAAACAGCTAAAGAAGCCACAGTAATCAACAGTCAAGTCATTAAAAATAATCAAAAACAATTTTTAAATTTTAATAGTAGTCTCTAATCAAGCAACAAATACTGTGTAATATTTATTTTCTACGGAAAGCATCCTTTACCCTTTCTTCCTTTTTTTCCTCTTCAAGAGCAAGCTAAGACATATTAGCATATAATTAACATGAGGCAATTATGTTCCTAATAAATATTTATCATTCAAAATACTCTTCCAGGTACTAAAGTTTGCGGTGTATATTTTACTTAATATTTTGCACCTTTTTTGAACCAAGATTTATTGAATTTGGGTTTTTAGTACATGATATTGTTTTTCATGCTTCACTCAAGGGTCAAAATTTACTTTGATTTCCTTGCATATCTAAAAGTAAGTACAATGATCTACAAATAATAAAAGAGAGATAGGTACTATATCACTAAACTTGGTCATAATGACAATAATGATGTTCTTCAATTAAAAAATGTAATAGGAATTCCTAAGACAAAGAATGTTATTGAACTAATACATGTAAAATGGCATCACAGTACTGCCACATAGCAGGCATTAAAATATTCGCTCCCTCTGTCCCAAAATATATTTCTTCCTCTTCCTTACTTGTTTCAGCAGTAGCTTTCACAGACCATGTAAATAATCTGACTATAAAAAGCACAAAAGATTTCTGTAAGTGGAAAAAAGAAGAAGCAAATTCATACTGGAGAGGGTTGAAGCCAGTGTACAAAGACAGGGGTACTACAGCTGCCTTAGAAACATCAGTGCCTTCACTGCACTGCAGGACAGGGCTCAGATAAAAAGATAAGCCAAAGACAAGAATGGAAACTTGTGTCAGGACCAGATAAGAGATGGTTATAAAGTCAGGCAATGACATTTGGACTTTTCATAATGATCCCAATGAAAACTACTGACGGGTTTTAAGTATAGGAATGAGATACTTAAAGTGATATATGACCAAGATAAATTTGTAGAGTTACCATAAATGAACAGAAAACCAATATCTATTATACCTAATTACCCCATAAATCAAATTATATATTTCCACAAGATTTACCCTCATGATTGCCTGGATTTTACATATAAAATAAAGTACATATCAATGCAACTGCATAAAAAAGCAAATGCTATTATTCAAAAACGGGTTTTAAGTCTTTTATCATGTTTGAAGGTAAAGGTTCTGCTCATGAAATCTGTCTACGCAACAACAGAGACCAGGCTGATGACATCTAATATTTGACCAAGTATAGAACATGTATCTTAATAATCAGACTAGACATATTTATGTCAACATAAAGTATAGCTGTAAGGGTCTGCCTAACTCAGGAAATGCAAAGGATTGACTTCAGGTCTGGGAATGTATTTGACAAATTTAACTGGTAATAAATAACTTTGAGGATAATGTCTGATATAGAGACCAAAACGGGGAAAAGACAAAGGGAAACTGAGCAAATGGACAGAACATTTATTTCAGGGCAAAATACATAATACGGTCATGAACAATTCTCAGCTGAAAAAAGGGGAAGACAGTTAGAAAACAAGGACCACTAAGAACTGAGTCTCAAGATTAATAATGTAATAAAATACCATTAATTAGATATGAGGTGCAGTCAGTTTTTAAATACATCTGTAAATTTATAGTATATCTTAAGGGGTTCTTCAAATACATCTTTCCTTCAAATACAATGCAAAGAGATTGTAACTTGTAACCATGACTAAAACTCTATCCTGTCCTCTATTAGCTGGACATCACCAGGTTTTAAGCTTCTTTGGAAACTGAGGAATGCTTCATTGAGTTGCATTTTCAAAAGGCAAGTGTGTTTAAATGCTATAGAATATAAGCAGCCCTTCATTTAGTTTTAATATTGTTTTCAATTCATCAACATTTATGAAGCTTTCACAAAGAGATTACCATGTATCATAACATTACTTGTTGGGAAAGACAAAGCACAGACTTCTGTCAGGGGTCTCAAATCATTTTTTTATCCACTCATAGGAAAAATCAAATTGAAAACAGATGCAATTCATTTTATTAAAAAACACACATACTACCAACAGATGAATAAAAGTAGATCACTGCAAGCTACAGGATGCAACATAACTAAGGATCTTGCTGCTCAGGTTGCCAGATTTTTTTTTAAATCTTTGATTACCTAACTATGTAAAATGTTCTCATGAGATTGGAAATGATCTATTAAATGGCAAGAAACGAAACTAGAATAATATGAAAGCCATTGGATTTCACCTTTTCATCAACAAGAACAATTAAAAAAAAAAAACCTTTGCCACTTGGGAACTGTTTATAGTACATTAAAAGTTTTAATGTGGAAATTTTTCTCAAACAGCCTGTAGCAGTTTATAAGAACGAAGGACCTTTGAGATCATCTAATCCAGTCCCTTAATTTGATAGATGAGGAATTTGACATTTGAAGTGAGTTCCTCTATTTTTAAAACCTAAGGACTGATTCTGGCTGAAGAACTACATTTTTAACAAACCCCTTATGTTCTTGAAGATGCTCTTGTAGGTTAAAGATTTTATAGCCTATGTAGCAATCAATACTTAAAAACAACTTCATGTATCTATGTAATTCTGGAAAGAGACACAACTATTGTTTTAAAGTACAAAACTGTACACGTTATCATGCAGGGTAAAATAGAGGACTATTACATAAGAATGGAAGGTACTTTCTGCATACGTCCTTTAGAACAGAACCTGGAAATAGCTTTCTTTACAGCAGGCACTTCCAAATCTAATGAATTATATCCAAATGAGTTTTTCCAGGTCATCCTTTGTTTTCTTGGTGGGAAGGGAGAAATGTGGTAAAGTGTTGAATAGAATTTGCAGTTATGCACTTATCAGTGTTGTTGTCTCAGAGAAAGAGATACAAGAAGAAAGGAAAAGAGAGGTGGAAAGGGAAGGAAGAAGGAATTATACTTATATAAGGTCTTTACACCCAGAGTTAATAAGGTCAAAGGTAGCATTTTGGTTCTTGGTTCATGTGTGACAGTCTGCTCAGCAATGAAGTGTCAGTACTGGAGTGGAGTAAGATTCAAGTCTGGATGCCTGGTCTTAAATTGGTTCATCAGGCTGTACTTAACCTTAATCTGTTTATTTGGTTGGTTAGCTTGTGATTTAAAAAGGCAGAAGTAAAATTTCTCAAATTGAGGCAGTGTTTTGTAAGGATGTATGCTCTTCCGTAACATGGATAAAGATTTTTCAAGCTGTATGTAGCAGAAACTTGGTTATGCGTAACTTCACCCATCTAATTAGTGGAGCTGACTCTGAAGAAAACGTGTGTAATATAACCATTAGTACCAGCGTGAAATTTTACAGTCTTTATTATATGCCACACTCTTCTACAACATTTACATTCCTGTTTTCAACAGGCTTCTGGCCAAAGTACATAGGCACACTTATCTCCATTTCACAGAAAAATTAGACAAAGAAGGATATACAGTACCTGTGAAAATAAATTTAGCTGTCAATATCTAAGGGCTCAGAACAGACCCTTGAGGCAAGTTTCCTCCTGTTGTAATTCTACACAATTTCCAAATGAATTGTTCTCCTTGCACATCTGCATATAGATAACTAATGCACTAATTACAGCAACATGAATGCTCTAGACTTTTGGCAAATAGATTTCTCATTGCATATGAATAAGTTGATATTCTGACTCCAGACAACACCACTGTGTTTGTTAATTTGAGTCTCTTCCTAAGGACAGATGCACTTAGAATGTTGACAAATCCAACACCATAGCTTTCAGACCTTAACAAACCTATCAAAGAAATATTTCCATTTGAGATCGCCTCAGAGGGGCTTCTCCCGATAATATTCATTTATATGACTCTTTGTATTTTGTGTGCCTATTTCATTTGGAAAAGTCTACAAACAAGTGTGGCTGATGAATTGCTGCAATTTCACAAATGTTCATGGTGAAACTACGTAAAATAAGAACTAATTTATAGGTTAGAAGATTTTTTTTTTTTAAGTTTCTGGTCAAAGTAAAATTTTAACCCATTTCATACAGAGAATGTGGGTTGGGAGGATTTAGAAGTTAGGAGTGCATTAACAATTTGTGGTGAGGCTCATAGACTGTGATTATATTCAGAAGTAGGGGTATCTACTACATAGGTGGGTGAATTTCATGAGAAGCAAAATATATATCAGCAAAGATTTTTTTAAAAAAGAAATTAGGAGTGAATGGGGACTCTAGAGAAGACCAATGAAAAGACCCTCAACTTCAACTTAGTGAGTACCTAAAACAGCTATAAAACTACCACACCTTTGTCATGATGAAAGTTTTATAATGCACAACAGCTAAAAAAATACAAGAACACTTCAGACATTTTTAAAGGCTGAAGTCATTCCTGCTAGCTATTTAAAATGTCAAACTGTATTTTATTAATTCATCTTCATAAAATTCTTGTGTGTCAAAACTTCAGTGTGTTACTAAGGATAGACAATATTTAGTTTGCCAAGAATATGCTTTATTTAAAATGACAACGACATAGAAAATTGACTATCATGCAACCATTCAAGTCTCCCATCAAATTTTTGTTTGTTTGTTTTCCTGATTTTTGCTTGTTTGTTTCATGCTTTTTTCTTCCACTAAATACTCACCTACTTTAGAGTAACCAAATCTCTGTGAGTTCAGTTGGCCCATTTTAACTCACTCTAGTTTTAAAAGAATTTGGAAGAATACATACACACGCATTAATGAAGACACACCAGGAGGCATGTGTCTGCACATAGGCACACACATAAACATATATGTCCATTAGAGTCTCACTCCTGGCTACCCTGCACCCAAGAGAAATCCCAGCTACACGCAGGCACTGACCTCTGTGCCATTCAGCCACTGAAAGGAGCTCTTCGTATCTTTGATGTGATTTTATGTTGATTTTAAAGTGAAGTTACTAAGATCTCATGGTAGTTTCCATACTTCCAAATAGTCTCCTAAGAACTAAGAATGTTATCAAAAGCGAGGAGCTTTAAGAAGTCTACATTCAAATGTTGCATCCTATAGCTTCAAGTACGTTTGCTACATAATTGAACTGGGGGATTTTAAAGGTCTCATCATTAAAGAAGTTCTATAAGGCAATCATGATAATAGCAACATATGCTTCAAGAGGCAGTAAGAGGAGCTAGTGGTGTGCACTACAATAGTTCAAAACGCTTCATGGAGGCTGTAGAAAATACAACATTATAGCCAAATGTGATGGTACACGCTTGTAATCCTCAGCACTCTGGGGGACTGATGTAGGATTGCAAGTTCAAGCCCAGCCTGGGCAATTTAGCAAGACCCTGTCTCAGAATGAGAAAGGGCTGTGCACGTAGCTCAGTGGGACAGCCCCGAGTCCAAACCCCAGTGCTGGAAAAGAAAAAAAGTAATACTATACAGCTTTTAAAATTTGGCACCATGCACAAAAATCTCACTATCACTAACTCTTTCCAGATTCTCTCTAATCTTTAAAAAATACTCTTCAATTTATATAACAACTTGGATTTTACTGGTACCATTAGCAATAATATAGGTGAATATTCAGCAGTTGCCAAACATCTTTAGTGAATTACAGCAAAACTTTGTTACCTCCCACAACCAAATCATCACTTCAGAGATGGCCCTTGGAAACAACTGTACAATGCTGAGACTTTCTAAGGGGAACAAAGAAAAGTGAAAACAAGAATATGAATTCATTAAGTAAATAAAAGTAATGGGTAAAATCAGACCAAGTCAGATACAGTGCCATAGCAAAGATAATCCAAATGTCTGAAAAAAGAGACTGAAAAATAAGGATGAAACAGAGACAGGAGGAAATTTTTCAAAAGGCTTAGGAAAACAGGAGAAAAAAGCAAAAGATAAAACATCTAATCCATAACCTATGAATACTGTTTCTATTTGTTATAAATGTAATTTTTGCAGCATATTAAAAACTGTAGAAAAATGAAACTGATTCATGGCCTGAAATGGGGTTTTATATGAAGCCAATAAACATTTAAGTACAGTTATTTTACCAAATAGCCGAGCCCATTGTAGATACAGAAAGATGACAGAGTGTATGCTCTGGTCTAGAGCAGTCTACAAAGCAAGAGTCAGTCATAGCACACACCTATTTGGCATTTACTACCAGAAGCGAGAGCAATATCCCCTCTCACTTCCCCCAAATAAATGATGTTTGTGAGCAGGAGGGTAGTCCTGGATATCTGTAAAGCAACAGAGATCCCTCAACACAAAATAACCAAACATAGGTGTTTCACCAAAACCTCCAAATCAAGGAGAGCCCCAGGGGAAGCCCTCTTTAAGAAAAGTAACACAAAATTGCAAATATAAAAGTAAGTACAAAAATAATTATATTGAATGAGAAGATAGTTCACATACCTTTCAAATTGCTAAAAGATGACAAATACTACCGATGTCCTAAAATCTGGAAATTAATAATTTTGTTACTATTACCTAACAAGAATCTATAAAAATTATTTTTCCCTTCATGCTTTTAGCTCTGTACTATTTGAATGTCTGTTTCTCTGGCAAAAGAAAGAACATTTTCTGTTAAAAAAAAAATAGAAAAATAATTTAGTATTTTCTCTAATAGCATGAGAAATTTTTAACATTCTTATCTAGGAAGTATGGAAAACTTCAACTCTACTGCTAGCAACTTGGATCCCAAAAAATTAGCCAACCTCACCCCAGGGTCACTAGACTTAAAGGGACTTGTGCCAGAGGGGAAGTCTGAGTCCTAATAAATCACACTTCAAATGTCTTACTCCATTTTAGTTTTTAACTCTTTGAATACATAGGAGTCCGGGCAAAAGAGAGGCCCTGCGATTTAAGTTTAGTTACCTTCACTATAAACTTCTTTCACTCCCATCTTTTGGACAATTACAACTTCCTTTTCCATTTACCACAACAACAAAATGGCTACAATCAATGTCAGACTTTTCTTGCCGCCTGAAGACAGTCAATAGTCACTATCTTCTTTGTTCAGGTAGCAGCTGGAAATCCAATCACTTTGATGGCCTCTTGTTAATGACCGAGGAGCATTTTAAGTAATTATCATCTGATTCTACTGATGTTCTAAAATGAACTAAAGTAGGAATGTAGAATTATATAGTCATGCACCATGCACCATCTTGGCATTAGAACATCTGCTTTGAAGTTCCTCTCCTAGGCAAAATTTAAAACTGGTTGTTTAAATACAGCACCTACAAAACTATGCTAGAACCAGACTCACTGAGACCCTGACCATCCTTTAAAGTTCCCACAAGCAAAGATCTAGCTCCTCTGATGTATATGAGACTCTTGTTAAAACAGCTGTTTTTCTATTTAAAAGAATAAACGTCCTTATATTTTAATTGGCATTGTTACTTTTGCATTCAGCAAATTTCTGAGCCTTCATTCCTCTTCAGACCACAGACAGGACGGTTCTTATCTCCTGACTCTGGGAATAATGGAATGAATAATGCAGGCTCTTCTCTCAGCCATCTGATCGCCCCCACATGGGTGGTAATGCGATTCACCTTAGTGAACCCACTGTTCCAGGGTATCCACAAGGAGAGTCACTGCTCATCAGTGGTTTTATCTCTTTGGCTTGTTTGTGTAAAATTAACTTTAGGTACCCTAGCTTCCTCCATGTTCTGTCTTTCAATTACATCCATGAGTGAAAGTCCTCTCCAGCAGGGGAAACCCATCACCTTTCAGGCATACTGACTCTGACTAGGTATTAGGTCAACAGGAAGTGAAGTTCCCCACCCTTCCTAGCTTGGAATCCACTTTTGCTTTCATAATATTATTATAAAACCCATGGGGGAAACTCCACCTATTTTCCCTATTTTACAAGGTCATCTGAAGGGGTAGTCAGAGTGGGCAGATAATCGCTACCAAGAAATCTTCAACATTTATGAAAAGGAAAAATGAATAAATATTGTCTGGAGTGGGGGAATGAGTTAAGTGCGAATGGGTTGACTATCAAGAGGGAGCATTCATCTTTTAAGAGCCAAACAATACTGAGGAGAGAGATCCCATGCTACAGACGTTCACCACGGACAAAGGGTAGATATATACTTTATGGATTCATAGTCTAGTGGAGAAGACACGTGCATAAATGCTAGCGATAGTCTAAGAGATGCCATAAGAAGGTATACCTCAGTCAGGTGTACCGGCACAGAAGACGGTTGACTCGGGTTTAGCCTGTTGATGAAGGAGACCTTACGTACTTGAGATTGAGCAGAAAATAAGCGTGAGTCAAATAAACAAATAAAGGAAGACCATCAGGGGCACAAAAAAGACCAAGTTCAAAGGTCTGGAAGACAGAACATGGCATGTGTGAAGGATGCTGAAGCGTATCGGCGCTGCTACGCCTGTGAGGCAGTAAGAGAAGAGATTAGGCAGCCCTTGGGAGAGCATGGGAGCCTTGGCCTGTCATGGCTCATGAGAGACGTTATCCTGAATGACCTGCAGAAGTCATTGTGGTAAACTAGTTTGTATTTTAGAAGGATCACATTGGAAGAAATGGAGGATATATATTTTTGCAGAGAGGACACAGAAGGATCAGCAATGTGGCAATAAAATAGGCTAGGCAAAAGCATAATATTAACAATGATGAAAAGCCAATGCTAGTGGGAAGGAAGAAGAGAAACAGCTTTCAAAGATACCTTATATTCTACACTGTATAGGTCATGATGTAAATTAGACATGAAACAGAAGGGAAAGCTAGAATGACATAGGTTTTGAGCTTGGAAACAAAATCACTGTTGACGCCATTTAACTATGAGCATAAATATTAAAGGAAAGTAGGTTCAAGAGAAGCCCCCTTCCAAGGTCACTACTTTGGCCTTTAAAAGGAAAAGGGCACACTAACACAATATGAATGTGTGTTTGAAATTTACTCCAGTGATAAAATACAGTGATTATAAATGACCTTATTTTTCAAATAATAAGAGCAACTTTTAATTATAATACACCTACAAATTCAAATAGCAGACAAGTTTATTCGTTTTGGATTCCTGCACAAAAGTTTGCAAGCTTCTTTTGTTTCTTACTATAGAAAACCATCAGAAGAATCAAAGTTTCTCTGTAGACTGTCTAATACAGTAGTTGTAAGATTTAGTTTGACCAAAGTACAGCATTGAAGAATTAGTTCCCAAGACTCTTGTTTCACTACTTAGAAAAAACTAAATGTATCATTTTATAATGTTTTTATTTTTAAAATATGCATTGAAATTTATCATAACATAGCAATATGTGCTACATTAAAAATGAGTACATACTCTTGCAGAAGAAAATAAATAATACCTACTTTTATACTTCCTGCAAGTAATCATCCTCAATATTTTGATTTTTCCTTCTATACAGTATTTGTGTTGTGTTGCCTGTAGGTTTGAGTAGGTGTGTTTATGCAAAGACTCATACTACATGTGTAGTTTTTTTCCTTTCTTATTTCAATACGTATTTATTTACACTATGTACTCACCTATCTGGGAAACATTGAGAAAGCAAAAGAGATTAAACAAAGTTTGCATCCAGAAACCTATTAAATGATACAGTGATAATATACTTAATGTTGCAGTTAAAGGACAAACTAAAAGCAGCGATGTATAAGCTATGAACTAATCAATTTCCAACTAACCAAGGAAAAAGGCAAACTCTAATGCAGATAGATATTCTTTATGAGTGTCTTGGTTACTTTTTCCTCTTTGCTGAGACAAAATACCTGACACCCAAAATTAAGGAAGAAAAGACTTATTTAGCTTACAGTTTGTGGAAGTTTCAGTCCATACTCAGCTGGCTCCAAGGCAGAGTGGCACATGGCAGAGGGCAACAATTCCTGGCAGCAGAAAACAGCAAAAGCAACAAGAGCAAAAGGGAGAGGAGCAGCAAGAGCAAGCTTCTTTCCCTCCCTTTTATGTATGCAGGCTACCTGCCCAGGGAAAGTAAAGCACTCACATCCATATTCCCACCATGGAACCAATCACAAATGCTAGAAGCCTGCCCCATGACTGCATGGGGCTTTGGGGGGACATCTCAACACAAACCATAACATGCAGTGACTGTAAAAATGGTCTTGCAAATGCTCATGCAGTATGAGGTTCTTAATAAGCAATCTATCATCTACTGGTGGAACTCAGCACTTCTGAGTTTCCAGACCACAAAAGAAACAACTGGAAATTCTCGTGGTTCTATAAACCTATTGCAGTGATCTCTTGGTACATTTCCTAAGACATAGCTTTATAAATAGAACACTGTGAATAGAGAAGAAAGTAAACCTTTCTTACTTCTAAAACTCAATGATTTTTTATTGTAATTAGCCACACAATCTGTTCACATTTCTAGAATTAAATATGTATAAGTCAGCATCTTTGATTTTTCAAGCTATTTAAAAATGTAGCTTTATGACTCAGTAAGAAACCAAATATCTTGGCCTAAACCTGAGTAGGAAAGAGCACTGTCATGAAAAATGACCACAGTGTTTCTCTCAGCAATCATGGGATAGGTAAATGGAATTATAGGATAATTGTCTAATACTTTAAACACACAAATATTTGAAGCATATGAAAAACCGATGAGAACTAATAATTCATTAAATATTTAATACACAGATGTCAGACCATGGCTTTCACTTGAAATATATATAAGCAGTGGGGTTCAGATGTTTATTTCTAACTATTTGCTCCATAAATTATGCTCCTATTAGCCAAAAATAGATGCAAAATAATAAATGATATTAATCCAAAGTAATAATCAATAAAATGCTAATTCAGTGACCCCTAACTCCCAGGAACTCACATTATTAGTTCTGTAACTAAAAAGCTAGGAAATCCAAATAGATGTCTCTAGAGATTAAATGATCAATAGGCTCTCACAAAGACAAAACTGACTACAGTTAAATATTAAGAGGAAGCTATCCCCAGAAAAAGCTCAATATTAAGGAAGTACTCAAAATGAGTAACAGTGATAGCTTCAGTAATTATTTGCATGAATCCAATAGCTCAATCTAAAGTGCTCTTATTTCATAACTATCAGCACATTCTGAAGGAAAATCAAAAACTTGCTGGAGGTAAATTTTTATCAATACAAAAAATTAATGAAATAAAATTAAAATGTATTTTTCATCACAAATTAAAAAAATGATACTATATGCATTCACTAGAATAGCTACAGTGAAAAAGACAGAAAACACCAAATGTTGGTCTAGATCTGGAGCAGTCAAGATTCTTGCTTTCTGCTAGTGGGAGTGTAAATTAAAACAGCCTTGGAAAACTTAGGTCGCATTTGCAAGAAGCAAACAAACTGTATCCTACGATGAGGTATCCCCAGGCTTGATATGTAACTTGGAGAAGGCAGCACATAGTCACAAAAAGAACTGTAAGCCCTATGTGTGCAGAGAAGCAGTACTTGAATATGATAAAAACTGAAAATTACCCAAATATACATCAAGAGTGGAATGGAGAAGCAGGTTGTGAAATGTTTATGAAATGGAATATTAGACTTGGTAAGAATGAACAGTCTCCAACCGTACACCATGACATGGCTGCATCTCACAAACAATACTGAACAAGTATTGAAGTCAGACACTTAAATACACATCTTGTCCATCATTTACATGAAGGATAAAATTTGCCTAACTAATCTATGGCCATAATAATGATAATCTTTGGGACAGGAAGATTTTACAAAAAAATATTTCTGAGGTTTTGGTGATGTACTGTTTCTCAATTTGAGCACTGATTACCCAGAGTATGTTAAAAGTGTTTTAATCCACATGCTTGTGTACTTTTCTATAGTATATAGCACTTCAATTAAAAGCTTAAAATAAAAATCAATTCATAAAAGCAGTTTTTAAACTAAGTATATCTAGTAAATTTATTTAATTTAACAAAAGTCAATTTCACTAATTTCATTCAAGAAGTTCCATTATTTGCCTGGCATTGTAGGGTATTCAAAAGAGTATGACTGGGGGAGGGGGGGTGCTAGGAATTGAACTCAGGATTTATGCTTGCCAAGGAGGTGCCCAGCCACTGAACTATAACCCTAGCCCCGAGTATATTTTCCTTTTAAAAAAAGGATATACATGGTCAAAAAATTTAAAATAATTTAAAAATTTAAATAATTTTAAAAATTTAAAATAATGTTGCGGAATACTTCAGACACTCAGAAAAACTGTTAGAAATAGTAAGTGATGATATATTCAGTTACTTTTCAACTCTTAAGATAAATACCATAAATTTTTAAATGTATCATTGTCTTATGCTCCAATTAGGAAAGAAAATGTCAAGCAGTCTCATGTGCCTCTGTGATTGTAAAATAACTCTCATGTAGGAGACATTAAATGTTGAATTAGGAAAATAAAAAACCTGGGGATGTAGCACAATTCAAAGTCCCCGGCTTCAATACTCAATACCAAAAAAAAAAAAAAAAAAAAAAAAGGTTTAGGAAGAAAAAGTGTCTCAGACTGAATTTATTATTATTTTTTTTTCTTTTTTTTCCGGGACCGGGGATCGAACTCAGGGCCCTAGTGCTCAGCGGCAAGCACTTAGCCCACTGAGCTGTACCTCCAGCCCGTCAGACTGAATTTAAAAGCGTGTCAGAAAAGATAGCAACTCTACAGTCAGAGGAGGAAGGGCTCCGCACGCTACAATGGTCTAGGGAGAACGCATGTGATATGTGGGCCAAAGGCGGTCCTCGCGGCCAGGAAGGAGAAAGGTGGACGTAGGGGGGAGAGGTTATTCCTGGGTAAGGCGGCTGGAGAAGCGTAAATGCGGAGGCAGCAACATACCAGCTCTGTGCGGAGGCGATAGGCGATAGCCTAATTAGAGTGGGGAAAGGGGGGTGAGGAAACAGCTGCAGATGTATCTGGATGGCAAGGTGAGGCCAGATGATGGAGGAGTTGGAATTTTAACAGAAACAACTTGGACAGCGTTCAATTGGCAGTCAGGGTCACTCTTTAGAAGGAAGCACGGCATGATGAAAGTGATATTTGAGGAAGTTTATCTTTCTGGCTGGATGGGGAAGGCTGGAAGTAGAGCAGAAAATATTGCAGAAATACAGGTGTGAAGTGATGAATACTGGGCTAGGGCACTGACATTAGAAGAACGCATGCAATAAAATTTTCCACAATATATCTTCAAGATACATTCAAGAGATAAAACTAAATTTGACTTCATAAGCAGTTTCCAAAAATAAACCGCATGTTCTTTTTTTTAAGTTGGAAATTTGTACATATTTTAATATTTAAATATAATACATTTTGTGAAAGTAACATTGGAATGAACCCCTCAACTTTTTCAAAGAAAATTCTACTTTAACAAGTTTATTGAGATATAAATTTTATGAACACCTCACTAAAGAATCTCTTGGGTATTTATCAATTTAACTTTGAATGTTGGGTGTTGCTTTTTATTTAGATGATGCCTGACTGTGAGTCACCATGCAGGTATGTAATTGGGTTCCTCTCTCTCTCCCTCTCTCTCTGTCCTCTCTGCTCAGACCTTAAACATTTAAATTCTTTGCACTAACATTAGGTATTAGAGTGACTGGTAAAGCGCATTTCCCAATGAAAAGGGACAAAATCTGTGCTGTCTTCACCCTTGACTTTTGCAAATGATGTATATCTACCTTCAGGAAAAATCTGAGGGAAAAGTAAATATTTAGGCATTTTGTAAATTTATTTTTTATACTTTAAAAATAAAAGGAAAACATGAACAAACAGACATCCATTTACAAAATAGCAGAAGAACACTACAGACAATACAGAGTTACAGACAAAGTGGTAGGAAATTATCAATGGTTGTTGTATTACATATAGATACCTTCAAAGTGGTTTCTGAGGAAAACGAATAGAGACATACAATATTGATCAAACAAGTAATCATTAACTGTTCTTTTCAGTAAAGCAATAGAAGACAGTAGTACATCCATTAGCTAGCCTGTATATACATACATACATAATTTCCCCTTGTTTTCCTTCTCTTTTCCCACACCCCAGTTGCCCTTTACTTTTGAGCATTTTCCTTTCATTTCACAATGTCTATCATACCTCCTAGTTTTTATTCACTCTTCCAGGTTCTTACACTAGTGAGACAATATGTTGCTTGCACATGTAGGTCTGATTTATTTCACTTATGAGTACGGTCCCTAATTGTGACCATTTACCTATAAAAGCCTCAGGTTTATCATTCTTTATAGCTGAGTAATATTCCATTACATAAAACTATCACAATTTTCTTATCCAATCCTCAGTGGATGGACATTTGGGTTGCTTCCACAATTTAGCAATTACAAATGGTACTGCTAAGAACATGGGTGCACATATATCACTGTGATGTGATGTTTTCAGGTCTTCTGGGAAAATACTCAGAAGGGGAATAGTTGAGTTGAATGGCACCCCTAGACCTAGTATACTGAGGAATCTCCAAAGTGATTTTCACAGTGGTTTCACCAATCTGCCTTCCCACCAGCAGTGGAGAAGAGCTCCTATTTCTCCACAGCCTTGCCAGCATTTGTTATTGGTTTATTTCTAAATGATAGCCATTCTTAAGGTAAGAAGGTAAGGTTATTTACTTGCTATTGGTTTACTATTTTTTCTACCTATTTGCTTGCTGTTCTTGAGCGTTCCTTTCTACTGTTGTTCTTGAAACTCCAGTCATTTTTTCTGTGTCTAAAATATCCTTTAGTACTCTTTGTAAGGATGGTTTGGCACTCATTAAGTTGTTCAGTTGTTCTTTGTTGGGGAAATATTTTACTTCTCTGTTAAACTTGACAGATAATTTGGCAGGATACATCAATCTTGGTTGGAAGCTGTTTTGTATTAGGATCTGTAGTACTTTGCTCCAAGCTCCTCTTGATTAGATGGCTTGTGTTGAGAAGTCTGCCATGATTCTGATGGGCTCTCCTTTATAGGTGATCTGTTTCTTTTCTCTAGCAGCTATTAATATTCTGTTGTTTTCTTGGATATCTGAGATCTTGATTACTATATATCTGGGTGTAGTTTCATTATGGTTATAACTACTAGGAGTTCTATAAGCCTCATTTAACTGTATCTCAGTTTGTTTCCATGATTGGGAAATTTTCTTCTATTATTTCTGCAAGTATTCCTTTTATGTCTTTTGTGTCACCTCCTGCTGTTTCATTGACTCTTATTAGTCTGACATTATTTCTCTGCTTTGTCTTGCAGCTGTTGAATTGATTTTTCCTGGATTCTGTTGATTTTAAGAGATTCTTCCTTTCACAGTCATTAGCTGCCATGCTGTCTTCACAATCTGAAAATCTATCTTCAGCTTCATTCAAGTGGTTTTGCAAGCTTTCAGTAGAAGTTTTGATTTCCTGGAAATCTCTTTGAGTCTATTTCATGCATTCTAGTTCATTCCTATATTGTTCATGTAACATTTCCATCCATTGCCTATGTTCATCTATCTTTTTATACATTGCTTTTCTAGATGTGCTAAGTAATTCTTTCATTATTATTGTCATTTTATTTTTTGCCTGAGAGATTATTTCTGATCTGATCTCTTCAATGGCTTGATGGAGTTGTTTCTTTAATTCCATTGCAATCATTTCAGCGATTTCAGGTGTGTGTTTACCAAGTTCTCCTATGTCGATGCCTCCTGGACTAGTTCTGAGTGGGTTGGAGTTCTGAGATTGCATTTTAGTCCTTCACCTTGTTATGTTTGATGCCAGAGGCAGAACGCTCAGTCTCCCTCTTCTCTGGCAGTTCAGCAAAGGCTACTAGTAGCCGTAGTTTTTCTGATGGTCAGGTCTGCCCCTCAGTGTCTGCTGAGATGTGCTGCTTAGTCTGGGGTCTTCTGGTACATGGTTAAGTGTACCCAGTGCTCCCAGGTCTCAGACGCAAACTGTGATGTCAGTTGATGGCAGACTGTCTGATCCAGTGACCCGTTGCAGTTCAGGGCACATGTATGACCTAGAATCCAGTTGCACTGGTGGTGGAATCCCAGACCAGAGGTGCTGTGACTCCAGGCAGTTCAGGGTACAGGCAAAACCCAGACATGAACTGCAGGTTTAACAGTTTGTGGACCACCTGATTCTGTGTCTCCAGTCAGATCAGGATGCACACAGGATCCAGACGCAGGCCGCACCAACAGTGATCACGGATTGCTTGTGTCTGTGACCTCCAGGAGGTCAGAGTACAAGTGAAGCCCAGACCTGAACTATGGTGCCAGCAGCTGGTGGAGCATCTGCTCCAGTACCTCACTCAGTGCTGGGCATGTGCAGGGAGGGCCCACACGTGAACCCTAGTGAGAGCTGTTCATGGCCTTCTGAGTGAAGATCTCCTGTCTGCACCAGGCACAAGGAGGGCAGTCAGACTGTAATGGCAGCATGGTTGTGAGTTGCCTGCTCTGCTCCCAGGAAGTAGATGGGAAATACCTGGTTTTCTTGGCAGCATTCAGCAGGGAACTGTGATGTCAGTGGGTCACAGCCTACCTGATTCTGCTTCTCCAGTCAGTTCAGGACACACACAGGAGCGAGGCGCAGGTCGCACCAACAGCGATCACAGACTGCCTGTGTCTGTGACCTCCAGGAGGTCAGGGCACAAGTGAAGCCTAGGACCCAGCCGCGGTGCCAGCAGCTCATGGCATGCCCAGTCCAGTACCTCACTCAGCGCTGGGCACGCTCAGGTAGGGCTCACATGTGAACCCTGGTGGGAGCAGTTCATGGGCCTTCTGGGTGAGGATCTCCTGTCTGCACTGGGTGCACAGAGGGCAGAGACTCCCATTTCGTAAATTTAAAAGGTAGATATTAGATAAGCAAAGCCTTATAGAATGACTATAAAGGTACAAAGAGGGTACACTTAAATTAAACTTAATATGTTGTGTACATTATGAAAAATTCCCTTAACCTACACTACTATGGAAAATGTAGTATTGCTGACACAGGATAGGAGAGAACTGGAATCAACATTTCTTTGGAAATGTTATGAATTGCAGGATAGAAGACTAGCTATTGTATTTCCTTTATTCAGAGCAGAGAAAATAAAAGGGGATATAATTTGTCCAACATTGAGAAAGAGAACTACCTATTCATCTACAATTTTCTACTCTGTAGCATTACGGACATACACTTGTGTTCATGAGTCTCAGTAACAGAGCAATAGGTACCAGATTTAAGCCCTAACAGGTCTAACTGTGCAAAGTGAAAATAGGAATGTCATCTTACAGTAGTGACAGTGCAGTTCAATTATACTCGTAGTTCAGACCAAAAAGAGCACTTTGGGAAATTGATCACAGTTTAAAAGCAATAAAATAAATTTTAATATAAAAACAATAGAGACCATAATTTTAGAAAAAATAGCATCTTGTTACCTTCTGTGCTTTAATTAGGTCCATAACTCTCAACTGATATGGTCATAAATGGTGTTTAATAATTTTCAAACTACATAATCACGGTCTTTTCAAAAAGCATAGTAACTGGAGGTTATAGTACGATACACTGTTGAAAGTGTTTAAGACAAATCCACAATTTGGCACTGTAACTTTTTATTTCATAAACCAGATAAAAAAAGAGAATATGAAGAAAATAGAAAGTAAATATTAAGTAAAGTAAGCACAGGAATTCCAGAAGCAGCTACAAAAAACTGCACTTCTCATTTTTGGCAATGGTCTCTCTCACCCACTACAATAAAATATACATTTTTATCTCTTAATTTTAGCTAAATATAAGCAATTTATATTTGCATTGCTATAAACTTTGAAGTGCTAACAACAATATAAATAATTATTTCTGTGTTGAAGACCTAAGCCAATGCTCACATTCGCATTAATGAAATAGAACATTCACAAACTGTATTTCATTTTGTATGCCAATCTCATGGCTCAATGTTATTTTTATCATTATTTGTAATCTAATTTCTAAAGTGGGGAAAAGTGACTCCCAGACTTACAGTTTTACACAATTTAATTCAAAGAATGTTCATGTTTTTAGTGAAAATTGTATCAGTGGTTTTCAAACTTCTTTACATTTTAAGCTGGGCATTTTTATTACACCAGATCTTACACAGAAATAAACAGAGAAAAAGGTAAAAGTAGGTGGAATTGAGTCCACCTGCTGCTATAAACTCCACCAGAAACAAACTCCACGGGGCACAGGTTAAATTACTTAGGCACATACTCAAGAATAGCTACTTTAAAAAAAAATAGCTGCATTAGTTTTCTTATTCTTCTAGTAGGTAGGGAACAA
This sequence comes from Dinomys branickii, assembly GCA_004027595.1. Classification (NCBI taxonomy): domain Eukaryota; kingdom Metazoa; phylum Chordata; class Mammalia; order Rodentia; family Dinomyidae; genus Dinomys; species Dinomys branickii. The sequence continues at coordinate 318,821 of PVLD010000186.1, forward strand.
TGAGCTGTGAAGGCTCCGCTGCTGTTTATTACGGTTGCTTCCTCCTACGGCCTCATCATTCAACACATATCTGAAAAGTCCGCGTGCTCAATGCAGGGCGCCAAGTGAGTTCAGGCCTCCTTCACAATAACACTCACGTGCCAATCGTGTAAAACAAAAGTAAATGTAAACTTTTTAGGAAAAGTTGTTTAGTCTGGCAAAGCTTCAACTATGAAATGAGTGGTTTTCTACTAGAGTGCTAGTCTTTTTGCCATCTGTTTCGGCTAGAAATTTCCAAAATAATAAGTTCTCTTATGTAACCCCGAACTTCTACTTCCAGGACCCATCTACAAGAGGAAATATTACGACTGAGTGAAATAAGAAAATACTAAAGAACCTGTCCAAATATTTTTGAAGCTGCAAAAATATTCAGAGTAAGTTTTGGACAAGAGCACAAATTGGTTTTTGTTTTATAAAAATCAGCCTTTTCTATCATGTTTACTTTGGAAAATGAACTTCATTCTGTTTAATTTCACAGACTGAATTCATAATTGGTATTTGTCTAAATAAATGTGTTCAATACTATGACTTACTCCACATTTCTAACAAAAATAGAGAAATCAAAATAAAATACCAGGAAGCCGGGAACCGAGACACCTATTCTTGTGACATTTCTCCTATTAAAATATATTTCAAATGGAAGTCAAATTTTTTATTTAATAAGGAAAATAAAACATTGACCTAAACTTATTGGTAAATCAAATTGACTTTTTGATTTTTGTCTATGTATAATTATCTCACTTTAGCATAGTGTGTAAGACAGTATTATTTCATATAAAAAGGAGTAAAGTGTTAGACATGGCTAGTTGTTCTACTAACTTGCTCAACTACAACAGATTATGTTTATTTAACTACCAAAAAATTCTTCCTTGTCATATATCCATTGCCTCAAGGTAAATCCATGTAGCAAATGTCTAATAGCTGTGATAGCTCTACCTGGTTACATTTCTAAAGTTATAGCCTTTGATATCTTTTTCCTGTTAGGAAAATACATCCCCAAACAGAGTGGAAACTGTATTTCAGTGGCAGAAAAAACCTTAGCAACTTAATACATGTGTACACAAAGAAACAGTCAATAGATAGGCAGATTCAAATAAATTGAGAAGGGGTCCAGAATAGGTTGCCAAGACTCCAGTGAAGAAAGTTCCAGATCTTTGGGAGAGAGGAACGACAGACAGAGCTGTAAACTTGGATTTTGTATCATGCTCTGACCTAGACTCAGCACCCCAACTAGCATACTTGGGTGCAAGATTTCCCTGTGCAAAATCGAACTATCAGCAAGACAGTTCCTCTCCTCCTCAACTTGTCATGGTTGTTGTGATAACCATAGTTATTATAATTAACAAATAGCAGTAGACTATAAATTTTATTCCAGATTCTCCTAATCCAAATAACAAATTCCTTGCCCTATTTCATTTCTTCTATTCGTCATTCACTAGGCACTGAGTATTGAAATAAATTATGTGTGGGTGCTCCAGGCAAGAGTGTTTTAAGAAAGCAGAAACGGTCCACCGTGTCACATTTTACAGAGAAAAATAAAAGCTGGGACAGCAGTCATTGGAATACGTGAACACAGCAGCTCAACCTGCACAAGAGTTAAAGAAGGCAGAATATATAAATAAGAGAGGACAAAGGAAGCAGTTTCGTCTTTTCCGATGAAGAAAACAAAGCCTGTACTTGAGGAAGAAACAAAACATAAGGTGGAGTGTGATTCATGATCTTGAATTTTCAGCAGGGATGACATGACCTCTCTTTCGGCACATTCCAAACATGGGGTCTGGAGACACCATGTTTATGTAAATTCTCCCTGTTATTCCCATAACTTACACTAAAAGCCTCTTTTGTAAGCCTTTCCCATTAGTATGTGGGGTGCATTTGATATTTTCTTTTACAGTGGAAATGCCTTTACTCTTTTTCTTTACTGTTCTTTATTTTACTAACTGATTGATTGATTGATTTTGTCTTTTTGAGACAGGGTTTTGGTACACAGTTCAGGCTGGCCTTGAACTCACTTTGTAGCCGAAGTTGGCCTAAAACTCTCAGGGATCCTCCTGCTTCTGCCTCCCAAGTGCTAGGATTATAGACGTGTGCCACCACACCCGGCCACCGCTCTTTATTTTATTTATCTTTTTAAAATAATACACATTTTGAAACACTAAGAAAACACAAGAAAGAAAAATTATTAACATTACCTGTATTTGGCTATAATTTTTCAACTTTTCAAGAAATATGCATACATGATTCAAATAAATACATTTTAAAAACTGCAATCTTATCAGCTTTTAATAACTTTTACATTATTATAATTTTAATTTATATAATTTTAGTCTGAATTAAGAACTTTAATCAATATATTTCATTCATTTTCACATTGAGTTAATTTATTAATTTAATAAATATCACTTGAATAAATATGGACAAATTTTCACAAGTATACTTGCTAATTCTTAAACTTTCAAGATATTGACTCTCAAATTGTCAACAGCTTAACTGTAATAGTCCTTATTTCTAAATTCATAATAAAAAAGTTTATAAAATAACCCCAGAATTTTAGAGTAAGTAAATCATTTGGGTCTACTTAAAGTTATAATTAAGAAATTTGAAAATTTTGTCCCTTTGTTACTCAGTCACACCAATACAATTTAAATTACATGGTGTATGGCTTTAGGGGCATTTTTCTTTGGGAGCTTTTCAAGAAAGTGAAAAGTCAGGTATAATGTTTGTCACAAAGCAAAATCATAACCAAAATTTCACAAAAACATTCTAAAAAGTTGTTCAAACCATCATTGCACAAAAGACTTTGCTCTCAGAAGCCTATTACAGTCAGTTCATTCCAGGAACGCAGAAGGAATCTGGAAAGTATATGAAGCATAGACCTGTTTCTGTTTATCTTCAATCATAAAGAAATTTCTCAAATAAAACTCCCCTTATTTTGATTCCTTAACACTTTTGTCTCCGTTTTGATATTAAAAAATAAGTAGCAATAATTTGGTTGTTCCTACTAAATATTTCACTTATATTGAGCCAAGAATAAACAAAATTATGACATATGTTTATTAGTTACTTAACATTTTTAACTTCATTTTTTCAAGCAACTGCTTTCTCTTTCATTAGATAAGTCAACTGTTTCAAAGTTGTCTGTTCACTCAAATAATAGAGAAATATTTAAAAATATCCTGAGTTTTCTTCATTCTTTGTATATGAAATCCTTTAACTTACTTTTTAAAAAATGATATCCTCATATTTTTTTCTAAAATTTTAAGTTATGTTTAATTGATAGAATTACTTCAAAGTCAATCTTTTCCTTCTACCTTAAAATAATATTTATCTACCATGTTTAGTACAAAAGTTATAACTTTTTCTTTCAAATAAATAGTAATTATATAATGGGGCTTCTGGACAGGTAGTTAAGAAAATTAGAAAATTATATAAAGTCTTCTATATCTGGAGACTAACAAGAGCCAATTACCTTCGGCTCAATTTTTCAATTATCATTAAAGAAAAAGGTTAGCATGTTTACCTCTCAATTACATAAATCTAAAGGCAGTGGGCACATCTGTTCTGAAGAAAAGATGTAGTAGCCAGACTTTAAATTTTTTCTCCTTCCTGTGATAGTCAAAACTATCTTTTCATTTCTAAGGTGACAAATCTCTTAGCAGATGAATGTACTGATGTAGATGTTCAAGACAGATTGAGTTTATGAAGAGACTGAGCCTCCAGAATTCATCTTTCTAAAATTCAAAGCTAGGTCCTTTTCAGAATACTAAGGACTCACAATCCCACACATGCATACACACACATGTGCACACCAATTCTTAATTCCTAGATGAGAAAACTGAAATATAGTTGCTTTCTTAATGATTAGAAGTCACCATAAAATACAAAGGCAGTATTTTAGACATCAAAATATTTTAAATATTACAAGTGATAGTTCTCTTACTTTAATCAAATTCCTGAAACATCAGATATATTCTGATACAGATACAAAGAAATGCTTCTTATAGACATGTGCTTTCTCTAAATAAAAAGCTTTAAAGGGAATCTTTTAAATTTTGATAAGTAAAAATATGAAATGGAACGTCCAAATCATTGAAGCTGTGTGCACTGGTTCATTAAAATTTTATTTGTCTCAGCATTACTGGTTTGCTTCAATTTCCCTTGTGTTTCCCTGCAGTTCCTTGTGGTTCAACCCCTTCAATAGCTCATGGGCAGTGAGTTTACCAGCTAATCAGTTTTTGAATTTGAAACAGCAGGCATTGGAGAAATATCCTCACCATTCAACTTTTTAGTTTTCATCACAATTCTAGTAAAAATAAAGATCAAATCCTCTCTGAAAAGGGAATGACTAATGTCTTTCTAGCTAGTGTGGCTTTTACACGATTTTTTCAGGCTATGAGCTTGAAATAGTGACTTTAACAGTTTAGGAATCTTACAAAACAGATGTCTGCAAGTAGCTGATCTGGTTAGCTCTGACATCTCACATTCAAACTTGACATTTTATTTTAGCTTCTAATCAAAATAGAGTTTACTTATTTTTTGCTTGTTTTCTTCCTACTGAAAGCATGCAATTTATTGGCTAATGTTTCCCTTTAAATAATAAATACTTTCCTTTTCTTTCTAAGAAATATTCCTTCAAACATTTATATAAACTTCCTTCTCCTTAGAGACACTTCTCATGCTTGATTTGGGAGCAGGGGGTACCTTAGGCAAATCCTCCAAAGAATGGTAGCCATCCTATTTTCTGAATTTTATGGCAAGGTTCAAATATTACAGTTGTCTTACAAAGGACTCTCAACAATACAGATGAAACTTACATTTCATAGACAGTGAGTTCTGTTGTGTGGATATGATCATTACACATCCCAAAGTGTGTTGCTGTAGTTTATAACTAGAGCGTCAAACAGTCCCCAGAGCCAATTCCCAGAACCATGCAACAGAAGATAGTCACTCTTGTTGCAGGACTTGTCCTTTTAAAACATATATTCCCCACTTCTCGTCCCTCACTGGCCCCACTGCTGCTGTGCCACACTGCAGGAGAGCTCTGCTTAACTTTTGGTGCATGCTGTCTAACGAGACTCTGTTGAGAACAGTCATCAGTGCCACCACTGTGAGGAACGTTACAGTCTATGTACACGTGAAATGCAATCACAAAACACTGCTCACGTGCCTACACACAATGAATAATTTTTAAACAATACGTTAATGATTTTATTTTTTGTTTTACCTAAGCAAAGGGAAACGTAAAGTACACATGGCTTCATTTAACCATAGCACTGGCCAATGAAGCACTGCCAGGTGCAGGGTGAAAAGGTAAGTATGTGGCTGGAACATTAGCATTCCTAGCACACAATCTGAGGGTAACGTGTCAATCTGAGCACAACAACAGAAGGGAGAAAAAGCATTCCACCAGCACTAAGGAACATTTCTGTGACTGTGGAGACATCCATAGTATCCTAATGGATGAGCTCAGAGCTTTCTACTTCATCCCTGACCTTTAATTAGGTGAATTCATATGTGGAAATATTTACACATTGTTTCCATCCTGTTGCTTTCTAAAATGTTATAGTTGTCTCTGATACATTTTCAAATTTCAGAGGAAACACCCGTTTCTACTTATTTTCAAGGTCAGCAGTAAGGTTATATTTTGAAATAATGTCTGCAGTGAAACTCGGAATAGCACAAAAGGAAAATGGCAGATACCTCATTTCACATCACTAATTGCTCAAACTCCTGAACAGTTCTCAGCACTAACCCCACATGCAGAGAGCTCTTCAACTGAATTCTAGCCAAATACCAGGAAGGGGCTATGCCAAATTCATACACCAGCAAAATGTAGAGATTTCTTGTAACAGTGCTGAATCCAAAGTAGGTACAAAAATAGCAAGAGCAGCAAAGTCAGTAATCCCTCATCTTTGAGACTTTCTGTTGTGAACTTGTTGGCGTTTTCAGTGACTCTCACTTGCACTTTTCCACGTTTTAGTCATTTCCTCTGAAACACCTAGTGATTTCAACTCTCCTCTTCCTTTGAAAATTCTTCAGTGGAAAAAATAAAGACTTTCCCCCTTCATCGTAGGGCCGCGATCTTGTCGCAAATGGAAGAAAGGGTGCAATCGTTCTTCAGCAGAACCCAGGGACCCATCCTCTGCTGAGCTCCGAGGAACTCCTCAAGCTCAAGTTGACCCTGTCTCAGTCAGGCAGCGCACCAAGAGCCTCTGCTCACTTTCTTCTGGAGGAGCAGGATGTACTCTCTCCAGGGCACCTCAGACTACTACTTTACAATGTTACTGTGGACACCAAAGGAATGCCTCCGGCATACTGCATAGAGCACAGTAAGTGCTCTATGGTTGATTATTAATGATGTGATTATTATTCCCCCAACAAGCAATTCATACATCACAGTTAGCAATAAACTTTTTAAAAGACAAAGAAAACTAAGAAAAATGACAAATATAGGACAATTGTAAAACTTCAAGAATCTTCCAATATTCCTAATAACTCTGACTCCATCCCACCCTCCCAATCCCACATGAATCTGTAAAAGTGGAGTTCACTAATACACCTCTTTCCTGAGTACTCTACAATACACCACCACCTACAATCCATCAGAAGCAGAGATGCTTTCTTTGACAATGGAGAAATTCACCTGCAAGGACTTCCAAAGAGATGATTACCATTTTCCTGGGAATCTGTTCAGCTTACTATAAGTATTTCTCATGCTCTTCCATCTTTAGAGTGGTCATGAAAGATAATAAATATGCTATGTTCACATGAGAAAAAGAGCCTCAGAGAAGTTGCAGGGCTATTTCACAGAGTTGTTCAAATAGGTAAAGGCAGACAAGTCATTCAAATCCACGTCTCCCTGACTGTAAAGCCCCAGAGTTTCCTATTATAACATGCTGCTTTTGGCCATCTCTTCACAGAAGAAACTTAATATAAATTTCTTTCTTTTAGAGAATATTGTAAAAAAAAAAAAGGCTAATAGCCTATTTTGACTGGACTATATCACTAAATAAAAATGATACAAGTTAGTATCTATGGATATTCCCTAAACCCAACAACCCTGAGAAGTAGGTATATCATTCTCCCATTTTACAGATAACAAAACTAAAACAAAGGAAAATTATGTCTAAGGTTACATTTCTGGGACATGAGTACAGTCTCAGAGCCTGCAGTCTTAACTACTACACCATAATGTTTGTGCTGAAGTTTTGCTTCACATCTCTAGATTCACAGTCTCTCCTCTTTCGTTTTGCTTGTTCTGTGCCCTGGAATGCTAATGTTCATGGACGACCTCAGCAGAGGCCCTTGATCTTCTAGCTCTCAGTTAGGTTGGGGAAATGGAAGGTGATATAGTTTAGGGGATATAGCAAGGTGAAAAATATAATATGGGACACATATTTCATAAGATTATAATAGTTACCTAAAGAATCATATACAAGAGAGTGCAGGAAATCTGTCCACACACAAAGGACCAAAGAATCCAGCTGAGAGCCTGGATCCCACAGTAATGTCCTGCATGAGTCCAGCTGAAGACCTAGAGCCCATGACAATGCCTCCCATGAGTCCAGCTGGAGGCCCAAAGCCCATAACAAAGTCTCATGCAGGCCTGTTTCATGGATCTGTGCTGGAAAGGCCCAAAGGTCAGTGGTAGAAACTAGATAGTCTGTGCCAGTAGGATGAAGAATCTGTGCTAGCAGGCTGAGGGACCTGCACTGGAGCCAGGAAGCAACCCACAAAATAAAAACAGGAGCTCCCCTGAAAAATACACAGCCATGCTCAGCAACAGGGAGGTCCCAAGCTCCTCCAATGATCAGGACAGCTGTTCCCATCAGGAAAGCCAAGGTGAAAAGCTTCTCCAGGAGACTTGAGTAGGGCACCATCTTCCCCTCTGGAGCCAGGAAGCGATGCTCAGAGTGAGGACCGGAGCTCCCCCAAAGTGAATCTAAGCTATTCTCAGTGCCAACAAGATCCCGAGCTCCCAGGGGATGAAACAGCCAAGTTCATCAGGAAAGCCAGCATGACAAGGTCCTCCAAGAGAACCAGCAGCTCCTTATAACTTCTCTCCACTTCCAACAGACTCCCAACAGCTTCTACCAGCTCCCAATAACCTCACCTTCCTCTTCAGTTCTGCCTCTCATGCTGCTGGCAACAGTCCCCGGGTGGGCCTCCCACACCCAGCACCATGCTGTCTCAGTTCAGCTGGGGGTTACAAGTTGACCACCAGTTGTCAATCCACCACAGAAGGCTAGAGATGAGAAGGTGCTGGGTAATTGTCCCCCCGACTCCATCCATGCAGGGTTTCATTCTGTCTGCCCAAAGCCAGGGTCTTTGGTGAGCTCTCAGCCTGGATCTCACCATGTGTGAACAGTAGCTCTCTCCTCTTACCCTTCAGACTGAGGGACAATGTAGGTGAGAGCTCCCATTGCTGGATTCAGGCTGCTTCGCCATCCCTTGTCAGCTGCTCTTACCCCTGCCCTACCTTTGGGAAATTGTCCATACTAAAAGCTCTTTTGCCCCAAGGATAGTTATTTCTTTTCTGCTGGGACAGTTGCGGATACCCTGTCTCTATAATAAATAATGTCTACTGAACATTAACATTTACTGAAATGAGACGAAGCCATCAGGCTAGGATGTCTGGGGAGAAATTTTGCAGGAGGACAAAGATGTTATGAGGACATGAGTTGGGAGAGCGGGGGTGGGGGGTGGGGCGGTTGTGAAACTCATGACAAGAAAGCTATCTCATGAGGATGGATCTTTTTGTGTTGACTTCACTGACACAAGGATATATAGTTTCACTACTTTTGAGATTCTAATTTAGACTTTTTCCTTTTATACCAAAGGGAGCATTAATAAGATCAACTGATAGTCATCCAGCTTACAAATAAATGCAGAAGTAGTTTAGTTCCTATTCTGTCTTCAAAGATGTTTTAAATACATCCCTGAGATGTGTTTTAACTTGTGTTTCCAAAACTGCAACGCCATGCAGTGATTTACGGTCCACTGATGTTCAGCCAATAATTTCTTCACTTTGATTTTTCCTTTTATGTTAAAGAAAGATGAAAGGTACCTAAAGCCTCTACTCAATCCTTGTTTTAAAAAAAAATAGCAAAAACCTTCAAGGTAGCTATAAGAGTTGCTATAAAATATACCTTAGTAGGTTAGGAAATTGATGAACTAAGTTAAAAGGATAAAACAAAACACAGTTTTCTTTAGAAAGAACAGATGAAAAACTTCTCTTAAGAAAACTGTAAGGATTCGGTGCTCCCCTGGAGTTCTTGTGTTTATTAAATGTGTAGCTATCCTATTTTCCTTAGAATTTTTAGTGCTTATATAATAAATGAACTCTGAATAATGAGAAAAGGAAAAAAGAAAGTAAAGGAAAAGATGAGAAACTAAATTATATACCAAAGATTTTTCAAATCTATTTTTCACATGTCACAATGCTTTCTGCTAACAAAATCTTCTACAGTTGCGGCTTTCTTTAAGGAACTTACTGATTCGTACAATTCCAGTAAACCTCTACAGGATCTTTTCTCATCAACAGGGAAAAAAGAACCACCCAGTTCTTCCTGAATTCTCCTACTCCTATTTATTCCCCAGCAGAGTCTGACAAACACGGTGTCACAATCCCCCACTTTAAAATTAAAGTAGCAATGCTACCAAATTCAAGATAATACTAATTAATATATATTAAACACTTAATCTGGGCAAGATCTTGTGCAGAAAATCTTACATGCATTATCTCATTTAAAATTACTGTCACTTTCTTAAGTTGAAATTCTATTATATCCAATTTATGAACAAGAAAAAAGCTCACAGAGCACATATCACAGAAATACAGGACTCTGTCATTTAGGATTTATTTATCTTTAGGTAACTGAATATTCAATTTTAATTGATCTGAGTGAAAAACATCATTTCCTTAACTGTACAGGCTTAGTATTTGGATGAGTTTGAGGGTTGGTTTCATCCAGACGGGGTTTTCTTAGCTCTTCATTCTCGCTTCCGTTTGTTTTATTCTCAAACTTGTATAAATACAACAGTATCAAATCAGGGATTTACACCAGGGCAATGTCTAGAAAAAGCATTCTTCCAAGAGTTTGCTATCTAATTTGACCTCAGTCTCACTGGCAACTGTAAATAAGATATCTTTTCTTGCACTAATTGGTGAGGAGTTTGGGATTGTTGTGATTGACAGATAAACCACAGTTCATCCCTGTAACATCAAACCTTATTTTATAAAATGGACCATTTTAACAATGGTTTTCTCTAGTCCTATTCTTCCCAAGATAAATTTACAGAACAGATATGCTGATGATATGGGAGAGAAACACTATTAACAAACCAATAGATAACCTATATATGCTACCTGCGTATTTCTAAAATGGATAGAAAAATGTTGTATATTATTACTTTTGAAAATTATAGGTAATTTTCAGAACTGTGAGAATGCATTATGATTATAAAGATTATGTAGCATGTCACTTATCTAATAAAGTATGTAAAATTTTATTGTAAGGCTTATTGTCTCTATTTGAGGCAACAATGTATACAATTTTATATAACATAATGTTCCCTGAGTATTTTATACATTTGGAGTCACAACCATACAAACATTTTTTTTCTGGCTTTGGGGAATAAAGTCCTATGGTTCTCACTATGTCACCTAACTTGTTTTCAGAATGTCTATGTTGTCTGCTCACAAGTAGGTCCAAGCAACTTTCTTTTTTCTTTATTTTAAAGAGAGTAGTTTAAAAAAAAAGAACAATAGCAACATATCAACATCACAGACATAAACAAAACAAAGCAAGAATATTAAAAGTGATATAGCATTTCAAAACAAAATGAAACAGTGGTTGGTTTATTACATATTACTATCTTCAACTACATTGCTCAGATTACCAGATGTAAGAATGGAAGATTGTTCAAACCATTAAAGAGAATAAGACAATAATTATTAGATAAAACATTAGAGGTAATACAGAGTTTCCCTAGATGAGATGGTAGGAAGTCACCAATGGTTGTCCCATTGCATACTGTTGTCTTCACATCAGTTGTTCAGATTACCAGATATAAGCATACAAAACTGGCTCTTGCCATGGGTCTTCTCGCCTCTTGTCTAATACCTTCCACAGTAAAGCACCATGTCCACTGGGCATGACATCCTCTGCCAATTTCAATGCCCCACCTGTTTCCAGTAAACAGCACCACCACTCCATCTAGAACCTCACCAAACTCTAAGATGGCGATGTACTGGTTGATGCAAGAGAAAATAATGCTATGCCTCATTTATATCCTCTTTTGTTCTGGTAGCGCTGACTATAACCCAGGGTCATACAGAATTCTAGTTTAAAAATGACCTCTACCAGCAACTTCTCCATCATTAAATTCAAGCACAGTTTACAGATAAGACAAGATACCCAGTTCCCTAGGGTCTTGCATCCTTTCTTAATCCTTTGCCAGGTTTCCAAATTCTCCTTCAAACATTCCCGCAAAGTAACTGCTAAGGAATTCCCTTATAATCCTCAGATCCTGCCCAGGGACTTCTGAGTCACTAAGGTGGACACAATGAGACTCAGCCACAGCCTGTCAAAACCTGTTTCTCCCAACGGAACTTCTCTCAATTTAAAGTGAACTTTCAGGTTTGTTTATCTCGATATATTTGTTTATTGAACATGTGTTCATTACATTGTTTGCTGTAGAGATCTTCAATGTCCTATTAGATCCAAGTAATAAGAACTTTTAAGCAATAAGAACTACTGAACGGTTTCATTCATAACACAGAGGAGTCTACTGCGAAATCAACAGGCCTTGCATCCTCACAGGGAATGCAGCAATTAAAGATTAATTATGTCCACGTAAAACCGTATCTCCGGTCTGTTCCTAGAAACTTCAGTGGAGACAAATACATACATGGGCAAATAAAGTGTTATTATAATGAATGAGACCAAGGGAGAATAATAAAAAGAAAAAAGAAGTAATCACAACACTTAGACCTGTCTCCAAGAATTTTCAAGAAAATATCAAGATTTTCTTACAAGATGTAGATTCTATTATTAAGTTTTTGATTGCTATATGGTTATTTAGTAATAATTTCTGACAACTAATTTTAGGAGTGAATGATTAGCTCTCACATTCTGCTTCAATAATGAGTGAAGCCTCATTTATTTGTTATCTAAAGGTTATTCCTCTAAAAAGCAAATTGACCTCACTAAACAAGAACTAGCCAGGGCTGAAGGTGCCTGTAGTCCCAGCACCATGCAAGACTGAGGCTGGAGATTTGCAAGTTGAAGCCCAGCCTGGATGAGACCTTGTCTCAAAATGAAACATAAAAAACGTCTGAGGATGTAGCTCAGTGTAAAAACACTGGATTCAATCCCCAGTATCATAAAAGTAAAAAATAAATAAAACGAAGATCTACAAAAAAATAATTTCATTCAAACTGAATGATTTTTAAATACATTTATGTTAAAATTAAATAACTTATTGTGATATAGTGTGCCTAAAATTAATATTAGATGAATCTGTGTTTCCACATTAGTTCAATGCAATTATTCACCTGTTTATGGTCCAGGAGTAAAATCTGTTGGTTAAAACTGTTTTTTGCAATCAAACCTGTCACACGAGGGTAGACTCATAGATCTCGGTAAAGTAGCTAGTCAAAAAGTACATCCACATTACTGAACTGACCTCATTAACTTGTTTTTTGTCCAGGTGGAATACTTGGCCAGAACTCGTAGAGGCAATTTCTTCATAAACTTTATATCCAATGTGGTTCCTGTCATCACAGTCTCCAGTGAGCACAAACACCACCTGTAATTTGTTAAATAAAAAGATAGTTTGTTTTCCAGAAATCAACATATATTTATCAAACACCTACTATGTGTTAATATGTTACTGGACAAGTGGGACATATATACCATATACACACATTATGGAAGTCCTCTTTTATAAGCACCTTACAAGGTATGATCAAAGCTACAGTGAATGCTACTACCAAGTACCATCCAATGGAAAAGCAGATTCACACACACAAAAAAGAAAATAGTGTGTTTTCATCCACCTTAGTCCCTAAATCTGGCATAGTGCAACTTCTAGCTCTTCCCTAAAGTCAAAATGACCATGAAAGATAAAGATTTTGAATCAATTCAGGAGATCAATGTTAGCACAAAAGCACAGCTAAACCTATAAATGAGGACTTCTAGAATTCTTCAGAAAGTGGCCAATATGTTTGAAGCAAAGGGAAATTTTTCTGAGGGGATAAATAGCAATGTGTCTTTTATGATAATACATTTTTATTTAAACACACAGTATTTTCCCATCATACTTCATATATAATAATTGTTAATTTTGTATGCTGTTTAACGGTGAACCCATACAGAGCCATACAGAGAAACCCACACAGAGAAATCTGGGCTCAGCACTATGGAAGTGAAAGTGAGACTGTGAAAGATTACACAGCGGCCTCAATTCTTTACCTCTTTTTATCCACTCACTTTGCTAGAGGATTTCGAATTTCCTCTCAGTAAAGAGGTATAGTTTATTTTATTATCTTTGAATCTAATCTTAGCCATAGGACTTGCATTGGTCAAAGAATAAGACTAACAATTCTATAAATTCTGAGCTCCAACTCAGAAAGCCTCGTGCATTTCCATTTGCTCTTTAGTTTCTGCTATGCCCATGGGAAAGACATAACAAATTCATGTCAGAACGAGGTGATTATTCTTTCTTTTTTCTCCTTTACTACTTGCTGTAAAATTTTTTTTTTAAAAGAAACCTATGAAGAAAGCCAATATGCTTGTGAGATTAGTTTAGAAAAGACAAAATGAAAAACTTCCAGATATGCAAGTAAGCAGGACTAGCCTAGATTAACTGAACTCTGCTAACACTTTAGACGTAATAATGCTTGTTGTTTTAAAGCACTGAGGGCTAGAAAAGTTAGTGATGCAGCAATAGCGAACTGACCCAGTGAATGACTGACTTGGGCAAGATTCCACATTGGAGCAGACACTGAATAGGGGGTCTCTGTTGGCAAGCCTATGCTTTTGTTAGTTAGGAGGAAAAGATGGTAACAAGCAACTTAGTTAATTTTTATTTGGTTCTTTTCTGTATTTAAAAACAAGGCCTTCATGTGCTCTCTATACATATCATTACGTTATTTGTTTACACTAGATGACACATGCGTATTGACATGCAGATGGACAGTTCTAAACATTGTTATTGAGCACACACGGAGCAGTCAGAGCAGACAGGCTGCATTCAGACAGAGGTCTGAGGGCTCATTCATTTCTACTCACTTGAGACTGCTTCTGCTGAATAAGCTGCAGCACCTCGTGGGCAAGCCGGTAATCCTTGGACCGCGCATCAGTGAAGACATAGATGAATGAACCAGGAAGAGAAATTTCCAAGGCAATTTTTATAGCTCCAATACTCATTTCTGGACAGTCACCACCACCCTGTTAAGCAGAAACAAAAGTACAAGTATTTCATCAGCAAAAAAAAAAGATATTTTAGCGAGTTGCCTTGGCAGTTTCGGAACCCCTCAAGTTCTCTGCGCTTTTCTTTTCCACCTGTTTGTCGCTGGATTATTCACTTCGATCAGGAGGGGGTGGGGATGAGAAAGTGATCTCCATATAAAGTGACATTGAACTGGAAAACCTGTACTTATGGATAAATTATAAATTTGCCCAAGATAGGCAAAACAATAAAAATTAGTATAGTTTTTAATTAAATGCATATTCACTCTCCCCCTATCTTACATGATAATCCCATATATCCCCATCCTATTAGATGACCTTGCTTTGTATTGCACTGACTGGAGAAACAAGGAAGAGATGAAAAATCTCATAAGCTCCCAGGAGACCTATAACTTACCTACACTAGTACTCACACGCCTGCCATCCTGGTGAAGGAACTGCTCACACTGAGCGCTAAGGCAATCACCCAGGAACTACCCCAGGACACGGCTGCTGTGGCTGAACCTGCTTGCTATTCCATCGCGTTCTTTCCTGGGTCATTCTCACCAGCAAGGAAACAGGCTGGCGTATTTCCCCTCTTCCTTTGAGCGCCACCTCAACTGTTCCCTATTAGACCAGCTTCTCATGAGCACTTGATAAAAATGTCATTGTTTGTTTGTTTTGGTACAGGGAATCAAACTCAGGACCCTGCACTTGCCAGGCAGGCGCTTATGCCACTGAGCTATATCCCCAGCCCCAAGCTGTCTTATTTCGATTAAACTCAACATGTTTTCTGCAGCCGAAGCAGTCACCACCATGAAAGGAATCCTTGCCCTACATTTATTTCCTTCTAACTATATGGATTTGTATGTGAAATTGTGAGAACACTGTATTTACAGTTTTAGACACTGTATTTTCAATTTAAACTTCTGTTTGTGATTCCATGTCATCAACGTTTTTAATGATTACATGACATTCTATCATGTCTATTTGCCACAACTTAAACAAATATTTCTCTACTATTGAATAATAATGCTCTTTCAAATTCTCCTCTGCTATTATAATTTCCTTTGTGCAGACATCAATAATATAGAAAAAGAGAATGGACATTGGATCAATATGATTTGAGCAATTAATAACTCCTGAACACCCTACTACTCTGCTATTGATCATAAAATAATAAATCAGCTAAAGCACCTTATCCTTACGGAGCTCATAATAAAAAGTAAGTAAATAAAAAGTATAGCAAATTGTGACCCTGGGGGCTTTGTGGTATGGTGTTCACCAGAATCTTGTAAAAGTAAAAGCTCTCATGAACTTTATTAGACTCCAGAGATCTCATTTGATTTTCCTATTGAGCTTTGCTTCAGACTCCAGATGACCTCAAATTCTTGTACAGGTACCCTGAGCAACAGAAATCTAATCAGGGTTCTAAGAATTACATATGAGAAGTGTCTGTACTGCCGCATGGATGAACTGGAGAATCCTCTCTTGCCTTGGATCCCAACCAAAACTTACAGCCTTGGAATACTACTTGTTAAATAGGCTGGAACTAAGCATCAAAAGTTAAGAATAGCTTCTGAAACTAAGAGAAACTCATTAAATAGTATGTCATTTTCTTAATTGTATGGGTATGAAAGCTATATGTAGTAACCTGATCTCTGATTTGAAAAAGAGTTAAGTCCCACAGTCCCAGAGCTTTTCTGAATTATGAGTCCTTTCTATTTCTGCCTAAATTGTCTCTTACCTTCTATTGTTTATATTTTCAAAGTACTTAGTTTAACAGGTAACATTCCTCTCAAAAATTTGTGTAAGTATACCTTCAGATTGTACTTCTCTCTCATGTTCCAACTTCATATTTTTAATTTCTTGTTAGGATCTACTACTAAATGTTCTAGAAGTCTCTCCAGTTGACTGAATCTATAACAGAATTTTTTATAATTTTTTCTCAGTCATGTCTTCCCTGTCAGATATGGTGGTGCATTTCTGTAATCCCACCACCTGAGAAGCTAAGGCAAGAGGATCACCATGAGTTTGAAGCCAACCTGGACAACACGGTGAGTTCAAGGTCAACCTGAAATACACAGCAAGACTCTGTCAAAACAAAAAAATGAAGGGCTGGGGACACAGTTCAGTGGCACAAGCGCCTGCCTGGAAAGCAGAAAGTCCTGAGTTCAATCCCCAGTACCACACACACAAAAAAAGATGTCTTCACAATTTTTGTTAGTGGTACCATCAGCCTCTATTTAGATTCGAAACTTCAGTTATCTTTGATTCAGCGTCAAATCTTATTCATTCCATTTCCATCATTAATCTGTCCTTTCCCTTTCTCTTCCTCTCACTTCTTCTTACCACTTAATTGTGTTACATGCAGAGCCTCCTTTCTAGTCTTCCTTCCACTAAACTGAAGTCAAGAGTTTTCCTACTTAAATCCTTTATTACGTACTAGGTTGGATCAAATAATCTAACTTTCTACTGGCTCCTATTCCTTCCCCATGCATTGCCCCCTTTAAGGTGATATTCCTCCCAATTCTCTGAATATTCCCCATGCTTAACTCCTTAATGTCTTTAGTACTTTCATTCAAGTAAATAATCTTTCTACTCTTCAGTCTCTGCCATCAACGGCTCCTCAAAATAATGCATATCTACATTTTCCTATTATTGTATAAGCTCTTTGATGGCAGGATTAGTACTTTGTTGAGTCTCTAAGTCCTCAGTTCATCTTGGGGCACAATCACAGAGTAAATATTTGCTGACTTGAACTATTTTCCTTCTGAGGTTGAGATAGCATGCCTTCCTGTCTTTAAAACTTTCTCTTTGCTTCCAGTCAGATATATCTACTCACTCCAGATATATTCCAATATGCTTTACAATTTAAAGGTACTGAACATAGTTTTCTTTCCATAACAGTTATTTGGGTTGTTATCATGTGCAACAAAAACCTTAAATGAGTATCTGTACACTAATACAGTGGGAAACAGCTGTTGGGCATGTTAGTAATTTTGGTATGTGATATACGAACAATTTTTACTTATAGCCAACTTTCCCTAATCTGGGCTGCTCAAAAAAATTAGACTACTATTATATATTCATGAGCTTGAATAGAAACATTCCCCAACTGTGTACTTGAGTGTGAGCCACGATGTAATTTATCCATTCCCCAGCACTTTTTGAATGGTCAGTTGCACAACAGAGTTGTGTGACAGTATAATTCTAAAGACAAATTACCTATTATAATTGTTATCTGTTACCAAGGAATCAGGAAAAGCCTTCTGTCCTTGGGACAAACCTTTAAACAGCTCAGAAGTCTCTGGACATACATGTTAGGAATAGGAGGAATGATAAACATTGTCCAGTTGCTTAGTGAAAGATGCCTCTGAGCATTTGATTTAGGAACGGATTTTCTCCCAGTGTACCTATGTCCCCAAGACCTAAGTCCCTCGGCACCCCTGAGCATCACCCAGCAGTAACCTCTAGTAATTACCTCAATCCTCAGAAGCAACTCCACAGGAATTTACCAGACCAGAGTCCCCCCAAAGCTTCAAGCTCATCCTGAAATTGAATGCAGCCCTTACACTGCTGAAGTGGTATTCCTACAATGTTAGCTGTATTTTCACTCTATAAATTTGAATAGAACAGTTTAAACTCACATATTAATAAAGCCAATATGATCAATAACATTTTTCAAAAGTATAGAAATGACCACCTTATTGCCCTCCTGAGGAAAACTCTTGTGAAACATTGAACCTGAAATGTATGACGCTTAACATTGGTTAATAACCCACGGGAAGAAAATGATGAGCAGCCAAAACTCCATGTAGAGTTTTATAAACACAGCACCAGGTGAAAGGCATTGCTTTTGTCTCTTGAACACTCTTTGCACCACAGTCTCCAAAGCGGGCACCTTTACTTTTACATAAGAACTGAAGTCTCAAAGCAGCCAAAAAGATGAGGAATGTCAACTGAGAAGGAAACATTTTGACTCATATCTATCAAAAACCCATATCAGATGTGCTTATAACTTAATTTACCTCTGCTATGGATATTACTGTGTTCTTTATAATAAAAATGAATATTCTGCCCTGAATTTCACATTTGCAAATATAGATTACATTGTGATCATGTTTATTATATACTGATGATAAATTGTTTCAAGAATAAAATATTTCTCTATCCAAAATAGTATTTTTATATTATTATTTTCAGCTTATTGCTAAATAAAATTAAAGGCAGATGTTAACTAGTAATTCATGTTTTAGTGAAATTATTAGTCTAGTTCATTGTAGATACAGAAAAGAGAAATATCTTCTTTTTTAAAAAAATTAACATATAGTGTTATGAACTTATAAAAGTTCTCCGATACTTGGGTTTTATTTCCTAGTAACTTTAAATAATAAATAACATTAAAATGATCTATAAAAGGAATGCTTTAGTTCTGCCTCAATACAGTAGCTACTAACTAGTGTCATGTGCCTACTTAGCAACCGAAACTTTTGAACTGTTTTTAATTTAGTTTTAATTAATTGAAATTTAAATTGAAAAACAAACTGCTTTTTTATACTGCAGACATACTGAAATGACAATACTTTAAATATACTGAATTAAATTATCAATATTGTTTCTTTAAAATACATTTGTGCCTGACATTTTATGTATAATGTGTACATAGTTTGTTTTGTGATCTTGGGAGAGGACATGGGGCCTCCCTCACACTAGGCAAGTACTGAGCTAC
Source organism: Dinomys branickii (assembly GCA_004027595.1). Classification (NCBI taxonomy): domain Eukaryota; kingdom Metazoa; phylum Chordata; class Mammalia; order Rodentia; family Dinomyidae; genus Dinomys; species Dinomys branickii. Next base: position 338,048 of record PVLD010000186.1, read on the forward strand.
ATCCCTATTCCTCACATTATATTTTTGCTGCACAGCACTACCTCACTGTAGACTATTAATCATAAGGTAGCTGCTCTGGTCTAAAAGACTTGCACAGAGTTACGGATATAGCTTAGCAGCACAGTGACTGCCTGGGAAGTGTGAGTTCATGAGTTCAATTCCCGGTAGCAAAATATAAAAAATAAAAGAGATAAAAGGCACAAATATTCTTGGCTGAAGTTACTAGAGTCGGGCTGCTTTAATGTATTAAAGGCATAAATTATTGACTTTTGCTTAAATAGAGATATAAAGTTTACAAAAATTATAAACATCTACTATGTAAAATTTAACCCATTGGTTTATGTGCTCTATCCTAAAATATCAACTGATCTTCTGATCTTTACCTTTACCAGATAGGATTAGACTGAACAAGAATTACTAAACTTGGTCTATTTTTACAACTAAATTTCACAAAGTCAGAAGGACTTTAAGTCCCATGTACACGTTCAGCATTAAAAGTTGGGAGCAATAGAAATGACTGAAAGCATATATAGAAGCACTTTTAAATTTAATGCCCAATATTAAAAAAAAAAAAACAGTGTCCTAAAAGTCTTTAGCAATTTCTGCCTTAACCTGACAACCAAATGGGAAGAAATGTAAAAGTAGCAGCATGATAAAAAAAAATACAGTGAATGTTTAAATCTTGTTTTAAAACTATTACACTAAAAGACACATTGCCATAAATCCCCCTCAAAATATTTCTGATCACTTTGAACACAACTATCCCATCATCCTTGCCAGTTTCTGAAGCAGTCCTGCAAGTTGTCTTTCATGAGTCTGACTTTGTTAACTTTGTATTTTTTCTTTGAACCCTGAATTACAACCAATTAATTGCAGCACATACATTTATGCTCAGTACCCTGACAGCCTTTTTATCTCTATAATTCTACTGAAAGCCACAATTTACTAAATTCCCAAAGCTACTTTAGATAAAAAAAATGTACTGAGAAAAACAGAAGCACATGAACACTCACAGTAAATGTTGCTCTTGCAATAAAAAAAAAATTAAAAATATAATCTCAGTGATAGTTATGCTAAAAAAATAAACGCTTTGAAAGCAAGATTTGATAAGAATGAATAAAAATCCAATCAGGAAAGGGAGTAATGAAACACAGATCGTGCTGGGTTTTGCAGTAAGAATAACACAGGATGGATGTGGCACTAGACTAAACTGAACGTTTGATGTCTAGGGAGTTAGAGAAGAATGCGGTCCCTGTTAAATCCTAAATGGGAGACATTCATCAAATGAAAGATCACACAACCCTGAATGCAAGTCGAGAGCAGGCAGAGCCCCGCGCCTTATTCTCTTCTCATCAACACACTTTACTTTTTCTATTCTTGTCCTCCATGTCCATTGAATTAATCTTCATATCAGTTGTGTTCCAGGTATACTTCGCTGTAAGTAATGTGAAACTTTTTTGGTAGGCTCCTGCCAATTTCAAATGATTTCTTCTTGGCATTACAATACTTAATTTTACTTTAATGTGAGCACATCCTACTGAATTTTGAGCCTAGTTTTTTTAACATTAGGCTGTAGTCCTTCCATATGAATACACATAACAAAAATGTTGTAGTTGTATAGTTTGTCTTTTACCTATAAAATTTAGGTGTGAAACTCAGTTGCAAGCTAAACAAAAATTTATAACCCTCAGTTCACGTTCTCAGTTGACAATTCTATGGCCAAGAAAACATAATGTGCATGTGGAAACCATTAAGTTACATTGAATCTAATTTAAAGCAGTGTCCAAAGCAAGTATTAAATAAATCAGAAAAATTTCAGAGTTCATCAGTGACATGTGCTGGCCTTCATCACTTGTAGAAAATATGGCAAGGATGTCCTGGAAGACAATGAGAATATTGCACAGCCCAAACCTCGAATTCCAAAATTAAAAAAAAAAAAATTAAGAAGACATTCAATCCCAGATAGTGCACTATGCTGTTCTGCACTATACTGTGATCACCACAGAACCCTCAAGAAAGTAGACTGTAAATTAATGACACAGCTACCCACTGAACAGCAGTCCAAGTGCATTGAAGTGATTAAGACAACCATCTCCGTGGTTTCAGGTGCTAACCATCTATCAGGCAGAAAGGTTTAGTTTAGTAACAGATCCTTCAATGTGTTCGCATGCTTTTATGGAAAATAGAACTTTTCTGGGTCCCCAGAAGAGGTCCAGTTTACTTTATTCTAAGTACTCACAAAGATTATATTATCTACCAGATACTCAGTATTTTGAGTAGTAAATCAGAAGATGATGTGTCTTAATACTGTAAAAAATTCAAAAGGTTCTCAGTTTACGTGAATTATAATGAACAGTGGTTCTTTGAAAAGAAGAGTGGGACAGAGGTAACTAACATAACATAACACAACATATATAACAACATAACCTACATAACAACATAACCTACATAACATAACATAACATAGCATAACATAACATAACATAACATAAAGGCCACTTCATAGCCTCTGATTAGCAGAAGACCTGGGGAGGCACACAGGATTAATGCTAGGGGAAAAATGAGAAACTGGAAAATGATATCTTTGTATTCCCAGTTTTGTTTTTGGTAATTCTACTCTTCTGTACTTAAGAGAATTGCTTCTTCTCTCATTCAAGGGCTCTGTATCTTTTGGTTATTACCCTTTTCCCATCAAATTAAGATAATATTACTGCCCTTGACAGGATGGATTTCTGTCTCTCCTAAGAGATGTTTAGAAAAGGAAATCCAGAAGGAAGTGATGACGGGGCTGAGGATGTCTTCGAGCCAATCATCATTTGCTTGTGCAAGGACCAGGGGTTCACCCTCTCTGTACTTTCTCTGGCAGACCTTCTTCCTCTCCATTGTGCTATTGCTCTGACCCTTCTTTATCTTTTTTCCTGCACTATTCAGACTTTGCCTACTCAGTGAAATTTCTTCTCTCTGCTCCAAAACTCACATATGGGTTTTTTTCTTGCTTTCCAGTATATTTGTTATTATCTTTATTACCAACTAGTTGATGGAGATTGCAATGTTGAAATTCTTTCTATTTAATGCAATAAAAATATACTTATACTCACACGCCACACACACACACACACACACACACACACACACACACACACACATTTGTACACATATCACGTCGGGGATGTAGCTCAATGGTAGAGTGCTGCTTCACATGTAGGAGGCCTTCAGTTTTACCCCCAGCACTATACAAACTGTCCAAAATGTACATCAACATGATCAGTATTTTTTACTAATAAAGGCATTATAATACATGAAAGCATCATGTGAAGAAGTCTGCGATAGACAAATGCTATGTTGCTCTTATAGCTAGAAGTTATTAAACAGAATTGATGAAATATGATTTATATCATCTAGAAAGAAGCAACTACATAAACGTCAGGGTAGATAAGTGAAGATTATTAAAAATCAACATGGATATAGAAAGATAGAGACTTGGCTAAATGTTTACAAGAAAAATCCAGAGGGACTTGGCCGATGACTAGCCTTGTATTCAATGCAATGATCTGCCTGCCAAATAAAACTGAGACTGGCCACCTGCACCCCCAAGGTACCACAGACATTGCTCCAGGGGAAACTTCAAATATTATCTGGTAACAAAGGTGAGGGCCCAAATCTCTAGCTAATAATATTCAGGTGTGGGTTATTGATAACTCTCTGGCAGATATTAAAACATCTGCCAGAATAATTAGATGGGTGATATTTAAACATCAACTCCAAAACCAAACTCCACAATTCTTTAAATTTTGTAATAGCCTAAGAGTGAAAGATAATTTTGAAGAACTAACTAGTTTTGATCCATGTAGACTATGAAAAAACTCCTTAATTTTGCATTGTATCTATTTTTAAAGCCACTATATCTCTAGGAGTCCTGGCTGTAGATCAAGAAACATTCCCAAAAGAGTAAATATTTTGACCCCAATCCATGCTATAATTTAAAGCCAGATGAAATCCTATATAGTACCTAATGTGGGAATAAAACAGTCCCTTGATTGGCTAAATGGCACATGTGGAGTGAATCTGTAATGTTCAAGTTAGTGGGTGTTATTTTGCCACAGGAACCTGCAATCTTGATTCTGCAATAAGTCACATATTTACCCCTAAAAACATTCACACGCAGGCAAACTTTGGAAAGAAAGTCAACAAATTTTCCAGTGTTATCCATGCACACTCTACTCTCACTATGAGTATATTCTGTTTCCGAAAAAATAACCCGAGAGTTGGAAGACCCTTCACTCTCTGTCCTTGAAAGTTCACCCAGAAGATGATGAGAAGAAACACCAGCTATTGGCTTCTCAATAGGGCACCAAGAAATTGAACAAAAAAATTCTCATTTGTGTCCTTCACGCTGATTTCAGTCTCTGTACCTCACTGCTCAAGATGCACAGTTGCTGGAACCTCAGGGAACTTTGACTCTAGCAAAAAACTTAACAGAAAGCTCCAGCAGCAGACTAGTAATAGATGCTTCATTTGGGCCCAAAGAAGTTAGAAGTCTAGCAATAAAAATAATCAAAACATTACCCACAAATACAAATGGAGAAGACACACTGCCTTGCAATCCCTTAAACTGAGTCATGTTTCTGTCTCAGAAATGAACGTGAAGTCATTCTGAAATAAGCTTACCATACTCCCTAGTGAAACTTGCATCAAGGAAAAGGAGTGATCTTCTAATTAATTTTTTCATTTGCTGCTCAGTAATTTCAGTCAGGCCAATTACTCAAAGTGATGGGGAGACAGGAGGAGAGGTAAAAGTGGAAGATAGTCAAACGTTAACTCCAATACCACTCATTATGAAACAAATTCATGCTGTTGAGGATAAAGTCAGCCTTAGACCAACATCTGTCTTTGATTTTGTACTTTCCTGCTTTGAAGTACCGAGAAAAATTATATAAATAAATATGTTAATTTGATTAGACTAATAATCTAATTATTAGTCTACTGGTTACTTAAATCAATATTTTGAAGGGAAGCAGCAGGGAAATAAGAAAACTGGCTTTGGCATTAAATACCTCCAGTTTTGTTTCACAACTTGTCTTTCTGTTTGCCAATTTGTGGACTGAGTAAGACCTTTAACCTAATATCTCCACACCTGAGCTTCCTCTTTTTTTTTTTTTTTTTTTTTTTGTCTTTTTGAGACAGGCTCTAGCTATGCAGTTCAGGCTGGCCTTAAGCTCACTTTGCTGCCCAGGCTGGTCTCGAACTCACAACAATCTTCCTACCTCAGCCTCCCAAGTGCTAGGATTACAGGCATGCGCCACCACACCCAGCGAGCTTCTTCATTTTTAAAAAGAAATAGTAATATTTGTGTGGGTTTGGACTTAAAAAAACTACTTTTAAAAACTTGTGAAACTTGTGCTCGCTTCGGCAGCACATATACTAAAAACTTGTGAAACTTTGCACAAGGCATATGTTCCTTAACTAAACATTTACAGCACCAATAATTGTTGACTATTTCCCATAGTATACCTTTGCAGCACTGAGGCAGTAGTAGGAACAGACAACATTAATCAAGCCCACACGTGGGGCACATGCTGTTCTATTGTTGAAGCTTTTACATTTATTATTAGTTAAATTCCTTATCATACTTTCTTTTCTATATTAAATGAATGCAAGCCCCTTTTCCTTTATAACATATATTTCATAAATACATGTTGATATGAAATATACATATTTATACATTTATACATAAAGGAACTATATAGTTAATATTTTCAAACTTATTGTAATAAACCTTAAATAGAAATTAAAACTGAATTGTAAAGGCCAATCAGGACCAATTTCGATCACAAAATCAAACCTTTGAGAGCTCTACATTATATGTATCTCTATGCCAACATGTAATCCTTTCCTTTTCATTTTTCAGTCATTTCCTTATTTATTGATTGATTTAGTTGGGGTGTTATTTTTCCTGTGCTGAATCAGTTTGATTTTTTTAAAAAATTTTACATGAAAAAATTCTGTATAAATCTAAGAATAAAAAAGCAGAGGTTTACGTAGCATCGTGACTTAGGACACCACGAAGTAGACAAAGTGTGTCCAAGTCGGCACACTAAGTTATTCTCCCAAAGTCTGCAGTGCTGCATCCTCTTCCTTGTTAACAGTGTTGGCCTATTCGGCCATGATGTTCCACGTTCTCCTCTGGCAATCAATTCTAGCATGGTCGGCTGTTCTGGTGCAGCAAAACCCCTTTCACCAAACCTCAGCCTCAACCTACGCTCATTTGTTCTTCCACTTCTGTTAAAGAACAAAACTACTCGGACCACACCCTTATCTACTGCACAGTTGTGCAATGCCTGTGTGCTCCGGCTGGTCCACATACATTATCTTATTTCTGTTTTCTTTTAAATGCTATTTGTTAAAAGAGTTTACTAAATAATTGAATTCCATGTGGCGCTTTTCCATTTGAGAGATCCATTGTATTAAACTGTAATTATCATGCTGTTGTTGCACAAATGGCTTGGGTTTTATCTTATTTTCAAGTGTTTGACTAATGTACTTTTTGTTCTTCAAAACATTTGAGAAAAAAAAAGCTTAAGAACTTATTTGTGCCAATACCATATCCTGAAAACCAACAAGCTTTACGGTTTCTTATAAAGAATGTGACCCGAGGTAGAACTTTGCCCTGCATATTTACAAGCATGTTCATTCCCAAAGCTCTGCATGATCTGAATACCATTCATTGCCATTTATCTTTCGTTCTTTACCCTAGAGAGAAAATTCATTTGCTTTTCAAGTTACTTCTCTGTATTCCAGATGAAAAAGAAAAAGGAAAATGAAAATAATGTCATAAATTTAATGATTTGTGTAGTAATTTTTGAAAAAAATTTTGTAAACTTTTACATTATTTTGTCTCAATTCCACATCTCCATAAGAAAAATAACAAGCTTGATGTAATGTTAATGAACAAGTTAATGAATGATTTAACTTACTTCAAGCTATATTCACTTCTCTAGCTTTCAGAACTAATATGAACGTAAAAGGAACACTTTTAACCAAGGTAGATGTTTGTATTCACAATTCTGGGGATTGAACCCAGGGCTTTTGCACAGGGCCACATCCTCAGCTCTTTGCACCTACCACATCCCCTTTTTTAAAATTTTTGAGACAAAAAGCCTTACTAAGTCTATGAATTGCCCAAGCTAGGCTCGAATTTTTAATCTTCCTACCTCAGTTTTCAAGACTGCTGCAATTACAGGTGTGAGCCACCACATGGCTAAAATCCAAAGCAGTTTTAATAGTACAGCAATGTTCATTGCTCTTGATACCAGCTATTTTGGGAGAATTAGTAAAAATGGTAGAAAAGGACCAGGGAATTATACACAGAACAAAATTCATCATCTCATACTAAAATTTTATTAAATCTGTAAAGTTTAGTCATGCTAGTTTATTAAATAATCAAATATTCTCTAAGCAAATAGTAAGGAGCAATCTCTTATATCAAGCATTAAGTGCTCATATAGCTTAGTTTCTTTTTCAACAACTGACCTTTGATTTAAGAAAGACTAATTCACCAAAAATCTAGAGAGTCAAACCACTTCCATGGTATCCCCAATATTTATAATAAATATTTTAAAGGAAACAAAAATAAACATTTGATTTTTTTCTTAGCTGGGTGTTCCAATTATGATTTTCTTCGATCCTATGGCAAAGCACAGATGTAGGTTGGCCAAAGGAAACCTCTAGAAAAATAGACACCAGCTTCAGTTCCAGGAAAGAAAGATTTTTCTAAAAGGAATAAAATTATGACCCTGTAGATTGTCTGTTTCAGATTCAACTCCAGCTGATGGCAGTGAAGAGTTCTTAAAAGAGAATCAATGAGGGGCTGGGGATATAGCTCAGTGGAATAAGCACCTGCCTAGCAAGCGCAGGGTCCTGAGTTCGATCCCCAGTACCGCCAAAAAAAAAAAAAAAAAAGGAGAGAGAGAATCAATGAAATATGAACCAAGAATCAAGTTCTTTCACCCCAGAGACAAATGGAAGAAGAAGGATTTGCACTAAGATCCTTTGGAACAAAAGAAAGGAAGAAGAGGAAATCAGTAAGGACAGAGCAAGGACTCATTTGGGGATGTATGTATTCTCAATCTAGTCACATTTTCCACAGTATAGTCCAGCCTTATCCTCAGAAAAAAGAATGACCCTGTTGCAACGTTCTATTACCTAGAATTCACAATTACTTGCCCCCTTGGATCTCTATAATTTCATAAAAACTGATTATGCTGTTAAGATATCTTTAAGCTATCAAGTATAAACTATATTTTGTACAATTTATTGTTAATGAACATTTTTATAGGAACCCACATCAAATGGCATTCCCTTCTTCAATGGTTATGACGGACACTGGTCCCTCCCCCTAGACCAGGCAGTGGCTAAAGGATAGCTACATGGCCCTCCCCTCAAGAATTCACAGTGGAGGAGGAGCACAGGGCCATTTTCAACAACAACAAAACCCAATTTCTCATTTCCAAGAACCATATACAGTATAGAAACTTCTAAAGTGAGTTTTTCTGAGAATCTAAACATTCAAAGTAGGAAAGATTTCTTATACTGGAGGAAAGAAAGGAGAATAACAAGTAAGTAACAAGATCACGCTGATGTATAAGAGAAAGAAAATAGAACACTGCTTATGGAAAAGATTATGAGTAGAAATTCAGGAGAAAAGGAAAATAGTCAAGACATATTTCTAAAACCCAGTTTGCACATCAACTCATAACTCAGTTTAGTATGTAATTTTCAAAGAAAGAGATACACAAAACAGAATCTTCCTTGAATGTAGGTTTGGGGTATCAAATTTTTGGTTTCAAATCCAATTCCCCAATTATGCCTGTGCAACGTACACTTTTAAATTAAGTCATTCACCTAACAATGAAACCAAGCAGGTCTTACACTTCAAACTCAGATTTGAACTCTGTTAATTTGTACCTTCTTGTATATTCACTCTCATTCATTCACTTATTCTTAAAAAGTGAATATACTCTACTTTCCAGGCATTTCACTAGAGAATTTAATGATATGCTAAATCAGAACAAGAGTCCCTCCCCATGAAACTTCAGCTACTCTGTTACGGAAAGGGACCAGGGCTGGAGGGGAGAGGAAGTAGCATTCAAGATGACACTCCAAGATGTGAAATTAATCTCAATCAAGGGCATATAAAAGTGATGGTGAAGGACAAGACTTTCCTATGCAAGAGAACAGTATGTGCACAAATCTCACGAGGAGAGGGGAGAGGATACAGCTACAGCGAGGGTCTCTGTAAGCCCCTGAGGCACAGCACAGTGCTGGGTGAGAGAGGGACCCTACATGCAGCTGAGAGGGAAGAATTTGATGGAAAAGTCACACAGCACCACAGCGAGAATATGATGAGGAACAGGTAAGGGGAGAGCACACAAGAGCCTTAAGCAGACACATCCACATATGGACATTGAGATTCTTTTGTCAACAGAGCAAAGGTCTGAACAAGAAAAGCAAGAGTTAATGTAAAAAGGTCACCAAGATGCTTTTCTCTATAAGTTGGCGCTTACAGTATGGTCACTGGGACTAGGATGGTGCTACTACAAATGGAGAGAAGTCATGATATAAAAGATATTTAGAGAGTTAAAGACAAGACTTGATCATTTGGATTCAGGAAGTGACAGATGTATTAAGGACAAATCATATACTTGGTTTGATACAGTATATCAGAATATGACAGGCAGCATTCACAAGGATAGCAAGGAGGGGACAGAGACCAAGGTCTAGGACCACGGACGGGGGACCAGAGTTGGAACATTTGTGCATTTCATTTAATTATTTTTATTTTAAAAGTAAGAGAACAAAAGCATATTAACAAACAGACAGCCACTTACAAAGTAGCACAAGCACAGTAGAAGCAAAACTGAATGACAGACAAGGTGACGGGGAATTAACAATGGTTGTTGTATTACATATTGATAACTTCAAAGTGTGTGCTCCGGAAAACACATATAAACATGAAAGATTGATCAAACTGCTGATCATTAACTGTTCCTTACAGTAAAGTGACAGAAGTCAGTAGTACAACTATGTTAGCTACCCTGCATATACATACACACATACATAATTATCCCCTTCCTCCTTTTCTCTTTCCCCTCATCCCAGGTGCTCTTTGCTTCGAGCAGTTTCCTTTCATTTCACAATGTTCATCATACCTCCTAGTTTATATTCACACGTTCAGGTTCTTACACTAGTGATACAATACGTTGCTTATAAGTGCACATCTGATTTATTTCACTTATGAGTACACGCACTTCATTTTAGAGGGTCATCTTGAGAAGCAAGAAATTTTAAAAACAATCTGTTCCTCAGAGGATAGGCCAAAGTGGAAAACATACATATGTGAGTATGGATGGTTTTACCTAAGCAGGAGATATAACACAGGGGAGTTCCAAAACCTAGAGGAACCCCAGCACTTAAAAGTCAAGTAGAAAGAAATAAATATTTCTGAGACACTGAGAAGGAAAAGTCCAAAGAAGAATTGGAAATAGATATGGGAGAAAAATGGGTCAAAAGGAGGAAGAGGCAAATACTGTCAAAAACCTCGAAGATCCCCACCCAGTACAAAGGGGACTAAAATCCCGTCACTGCATTTAGCAAAATGGAGGCCAGTTATCACAACTAAAGCTATTCTGATAGAATGGAATGAGTGCAGACTAGATTCAAATAGACTGAGGAGTAGGAGATGAAAAAGTCATGGCTCTGCACACCATTTATTTAGCACTGAAGGCACTGAGAAACGGGCGGTTTATTTTGTTCTGCTTTGTACGATGAGATTGGGTTATTTATTTTTTGGGGCGACAAACATTCAAGTGTCAATGACAGCTCTGAAGCAATTGGGAGAAACAAACTGACAGTGTTAATATTCTGAGGCAGCCACAGAATTCAGAACAAGCAGAGGATAATGACAGGATAGGGGCTAGACACAGGTGACCTGTATGTTAGGTTGAGGGGAAAGGACTTCATTTGTAGGTGTCTGCATGTGACACAGATGTGAGACATCACCTGCTCAGAATGGACCTCAGAATGGACTTGCTAGAATAGCCACTAGTAAAAAGAGGGTTGTAGGAAAAGTGCAAGAAAAGGCGTGGAAACATTGCAATTGTCATTAAGAAAAGCCTGAGATTTAATTGATGAAAGAGATATAGCAGGATCACTGGAGCATTAAAAGTCCATTTGAGAGAGGTGGCTGTGAACTCATACTGAACTAAATCAATGTTGCGAGACACCAACAGCACTTGCTCACTAGGGGCAAGCATAAATAATGCAGATAATTTGTTTTTCAATAATGAGATTTTGCCTTTTGAATGGCGAGGCAATGCTCAAGGAAGATAAAAGTGAGTTTTTAAAAGATAAATCTCTGCACTACTCTGTAGGAAAGTGAAAAAACATGAAAGACCTGAGGACCCAGGAGAAAGTTTTGAGGAAGTGGACTGGGTGCCTGGTGAGTGTGCAGGAGAAGGTGTAGTACAAGGAGCTGCACAAACAAGCTCAGCAGACAGTGAGGTGCCGGAGATCAAGATGCAGAACTCAGGTATACAGGAGACGGAGCAGCTTAGGGTGTCGACAAGGTCCAGAGCGTGTGAGAACAGAAGACCAAAGCAAAAGGGTACTGAAGGGTCTCTGCTCTGACCAGGTCCTTCCCATTAAATCACAGTCCAACTGCCAATGGCCTGCACGAATGGGAGAAAGCAGCCAAAAAGCTGTAGCTGAGTGCAACAGAAACTGTCAAAGGCTGTGCGCCGAAGCAGCCTCAGAAGAGCAAAATTTTTAAATGGATGGATTCAGAGATAATCTGTAAACAGTACCAAGGAGACAGGGCATACCAACTCTGCTTCAAAGTTCTGCTTTCAGAATCACATTTAACCAAATGTCTCCTTCTCTATTAACCAAAGTACATGTACAGTAAAAATGCCAACTGTCAATCAATGCATAGAGTATTATAACTACCTTAGTTGTATCGTTTATGCTGTAGGGGAATAATTATTAACTGTTCCTTGTTTTTCCAAGGGAAGGGACCCATCTAAATCAGGGCTAAGCAAAATCTTTCCATAAAGGAACTACACAGTCTCTGACACAGATACAGAACTCCACCATGGTTAGTAAAAGCAGCATCTGAAAATGCAGAAATGAAGGCGATATTTTGAATCCATTCTCTCCTACTCCAATATCTATTGTTCAACTCAGGGCTCCATGGGAAAAAGATAGTGGTATTTATTTTGCCCCTAAACATTATTTCTTTCAGATTTTCAAAGGAATAAGGAAATTGCAAGGTTTTTGTATCCCCCAAAAGAAAATTTAAATCAAGTCTCACCTGAACATACAGTTCTCTGAGTTCATATTGAAATTTCTTCGGATCTGTGGTAATTGTCACTGGGCCAATTTCTGTGAAGATAAGAATAACTTATATCAGTAAATAGTAACCAACAGCACTAAAGACTTTACTGCTTTGGCAAAGGTCTTTTCTCTCTGCACCACATGGTCATTGATTAATAACACAGCGTTGGCAAAATGTCAAACACTCTACTCAATTTACACCTGCCAGAGCACAATATATAATCTACTGTATGTCACACATACCTAAAAGAGTGAACTTTTAACTTCTGGAAATGCAAAGGGAAGTCAAAAATGCCACAGAAAGAAGAATTACAAGCCTCCAGTTCCAGTTCCTTCTCTTATCACTCAGTATCTATGAGCACCAATTTTTTCTTTGTCTTTCTCTACTTAAATTTTTTCAACTATAAAGTGTAAATTTGTCCACAACTTCTCTAAAGTCTGAGTTCAAAATGGGTAATGGAAAACACAAAGAAAAAAATGTCAGGACTCACTTCCCTTCTAAATCTTGAGAAGCACAGATACAAGGAAATATAACTTCTTTCCTCACAGCCTGGATGGTTCAGTCACTATATCCACTCTCCTGAGATGCCTTGCATTGAAATTACCTTCAGGACTGTGGCCATCTTTGAGACTACCCTGATATAATACATAAACCACTGGCTTCGAATGGTAACAGGATAGGGTACTATCTTCCTTGAAAAGCCAGGATTTAATCACAAATCAAGAGAAAGAGCCCAGATATCAGATGGGATTAAGATGGTGACATACATACATACACACACACACACACACACACACACACACAAGTGCATATGCACATTATTATTTTTTTATTAAAAAAAAATAAAAGTACAAAAACATACGAACAAACAGACACCAGTTAGCACAAAAAACAGTACAGTCACAACTAATCTACAGACAAGGTGACATGGTCCCAACAGTGGTCATTGCTTTATCCATTGATATCTTCGAAGTGTAAATATATGAACCCATATACAGACACGCAAATTTAGTCATACAATTAATCTTCTCAAC